>OW679200.1:25098248-25394196 GCA_940337035.1 Agriotes lineatus | reverse complement strand
TAATCAAATGCGAGATACAAAAAATACAAATAAACTTGAAAATGTAGGAAAAAATTGTCTTAGTTGCAAGAATTTGCTGAAAAAATTACTAATATTATAATTTCCCTATTGGTACAAAATCGAAAAATTTATATTTGCATTATTTTTGTACAGAAAATTTTTGGAAAAGTTTAGTTTTACATTTTTTCTAAAAATTATACTTCTTGCTCAAAAATATTTAAACAAAAGTTGTTGGTAATTGCACAATACATAATCTTGTTTTATGCAATTTAACTTTTATAAAATAGTTGTAACATTTTCTTGGAAAACGGAAAAGCATAAGAGTAAAATACTACTCCCGCTTTGCCAATTTTAGCAAAAAATCCGAAATTATATTAGAAAGGTGTACATAAAGACGTCGATTTTCAAGTAATTCACTAGGTCCCATAGTTAAGCAAAACACGCCACCGCTATTTTATATTTAAACTCTTTACTTTATTTGAATTTTCAATACATTCTCTATCAATGAAGTGTGTTCATCTCTGAACTCACCTAAGCTACAAATGTTTGAAGGGGTAGTTAGGCCTGGCTACGCCATTCACACTTTACCCTTCAACCCTTCATCCTTTCAAAAGTTCCAAATTCCTTCAATATAATAACCTGGTCGTATAAAACTACAAGTTACGTTTTGTGAAGTGACTTCCAAGCTTTGGCCGCTGATTCTACTACTACTACGAAGCTAGTAGAATCGGAGAAATTACACAAATCAGGAGACACCTTTAGACACTCATCGTAAAAACAAAAACAAATTAGAAAAAAATACTTTGTAAAAAAAAACAGTTTTAACTTTTTCCAGATGTTCAACCTGAAGAGATATGTTAGAAGATTATTTTGTCGCCTTAGGTGAAGGAAGTAAAAAAGGAAAACCGAATTTATTATACACAGATATTACTTTTTGGTGTCCTATTATTTCATTTTAATTGAAGAGTCGCCTGCGAATTTTTCCGAGCGTTTAAAACTCTTGTCACAACAAAAGCGCTTTGCTAATTTTCGCCATTTGCAAGATATTTCGTTGTGTACTTATTTTTTAATCAACCCTCGTATGTTTAGCTAAGGCGTTTATGTTTGTGGTTGATCACTTTGTTCAAGTTTGTCTGCAGAATTTTCTATGTAGGTAGATAATCTGAGAAATAATATTTTCAATTACGAAAAAAGTATATTTAGCACGAGATGGCGTTATAAATTGTGATAAAACAAAATATTCATCAGAATAGTCCGAGTACGAAAATAACGGCGGTATTGGGCATGTCTGAGATTGATTCAGAGATGCCATTTCCAGTTTCAACGTTTTAAGTTTATTGACACAAAAATTTAGATCAGTCATGATTATTACTGATAAACAAAGATGGTCTATTTGGAAATTCATAAAATCATTAAATGAAACTTAAACCAGGTAGAATGGGACACAGTTTCTTTGAACTACTTCAGACGGTCGACGTTGTGTCCATCCACCAATTTTTATTACTCAGAAGCTGGTTATGCTAGTAGTTTTAATGTTCCAACCTTAGTCTGCTTTAGCCGAACATATGTCACTTTGATTTCCGGCTTGCTGTTGTAAAGATTTTTTATTTCCTCTTGTCATTTACTGTATTTTGAACTGATTCGGTAAATGAGTCTTTACAGGCACAGTGCCTGTAAAATGTTGCCATGGCGACCTTACAAGCACTTTGTTTTCTAATAAATACATCCTTTATTAATCACTAACGATTTTCAGCAAGAGGCAATAACACGTTGTACCCGGTCCGCTTGCAGTTAGCCTTTATTGGGGCTCGCTCTTGCGTCGCTTACCCGGTAAATTATCCGGCTCGCCCATAAAGACTAGTTTACTAAGCTTGTCACGTAAATAACTATTAAGTCACATGGTAAAATGTTTATTGGCAGACACTTCCAAACTGTTTTATTTTTTATCTATATTTAAAATCTATGTGGATTTCATTCTTCTATACCGTAAATTGTAATCTGTTCACAGAACGTATTTAAAATGTTATTCAAAGCTTTGAAATAAGTCTATAAATAACATCTAATCTTGTTTTTACCGTGTAGTTATTGAATATTGGTTGCGCTACTTTTTATGTTAACCATTCATAAATTCTAAAAGACGGACAATAGTAAAAAGTACGTGGAATTTGAAAATGTCAGCTCAAAACATATAAAATTTTTAGACGAATTCTGTAGTTGCTTGTACATATCTAAAGACGCCACTTTAACAAATTGAAATACTTTCTATGAATTTGAACAAAAGCAAACTCAAAAAGAAAAGTAAAAATGTGATCACTAACTGGTTTTTCTATTTTACTCAAGCCGTCTCTGGATTATAAATTGTAAGCAAACGTATAGTAGTTATTTAGACGGTAATTATATTAGATATTAATGATTGTTTTAGAGAGTTTAAATAAAATTTATTGACGGTTTGGCATTTACTTATTGAGCATTATTAAATATAAATCCGCCTAATTAGGACCCACGGAACCCAAGACTAAAATGCGTCTTTTTGTGCTGCTAATCGTTCGGCAGCTCCTGGACGTGCGTGCGATAAAAAGAGGAGACGGAGCCGCTGTAACAAATTAACTATTCCATCAAGACCGTCAAATTTGCACCTTGGGTTAACAATTACCCATCTTATCTGAAAATGGCCCCTATTAACCAGTCAATAAAGCATAAGCGCGCGAGAGAGGGGCCAAATCCAGTTTAGCTAAACTGTGGGTTGAACTGGCACCCAAGTGACAATACGTGCCGTTGCTAAGAAACACGAAGGCGGGCTTTAATCAAGTTCCTCCCACATATCACGCTAAAAAAGCTGGATATTACGGATATTATACTCGAGCGGTAATGGATAATCTGTGTCGGCTTGAGTACCGCTCGCCGACAAAGGTGCCGCTAAACGAATAAAGTGATTATACGAGCACTTCGCTAACGCGGCCGTATGTCGCGGCCGTGTCCGCAAATTGATATTAAATTAGCTTCAATTGTTTTCGGCTATCCTGTTTGCTCGGCTAAAGCGTTATAGTTGTAGCTATCGAGGGTGGTTTTTACGCAAATAAGTGCTCCGGGAAACGCGACGCTAGGAAAAATTGCAATGCTGCGCAAAATTCATCACTCGAATAGATTATAGCAATTTCAAAGTATAACACTTGCAAGTGAAAACAACATTTCTGGTTATGATCTATTGTAAAATGTAACATCCAGTTAAAAGCAATATCGCCGTAAAATTAGAGATTTCTCATAAGACATTAAACAACCAATTAAAAAATATCATCATAATCTGCCAGATGCAAAATTAGATAGGTGTAATGCAATTTGGTTATGGCAATGGAAGTATGACACAGATATAATAAAATATTAAGTTAATGGCACCTTGCTTATGACTATACAGGGTGTATTTTACTATCACCGAACAATGCGTACTGAAAATTATATGTTAAAAAATAAGACAAAAATTCGTAGTAACATTTTTTTTCGAAAATGCTTGCTTAGATTTTTTTTGGTGTTTTTTAAGATTTGGTCACTTAAATGTCTAACCAAATACAATTAACTAGACTAACGGGAGTCAACATGCACACTATTAGAGCAGATTTAAAAAATAACTTATGCCCCTGCATTTTTTAACATTCACCGTCAAATGAAAAAATATACTTATACCTTATTAGTAATATTCATTTATAAGACATATGTTTTAACACAGATATCCTACGAATTTATTAAAAGGTGTAAACATATCCATTTTTTCATTGGAAAAAAATTACAACTGTCTACAATTTGTCATTTAAAATAATTATATCTAAGGTAACACAAATATATCAAAAATAAAATGCTTAATCGAAGGGTTACTAATTATGGGTTTCTTTGAAAATTTAAAATTCAGATTTCAAAAAAATATGTGTCCAAGAAAAGTGCAAAAGTTTATTTTGTAAAATATACGTCTCTAGATTACAGCTGTTAACTCAAATAAGCCTGATTAATTGCATTTGAGAGCACAAAATCTCATTTTAGAATTTAATATCTGTTTAAGTTTTCACAAATTTAAAAAAAAAACAAAGAACACGTTTTTAACATCCTGTATAATATAGTCAAGCAGGCATTTTCGTAAAAAATTAAGCTTGCCTTATTTTTGAATATAGAATCTTCGTGTTCGTTTGTTAATGCCATTAATATACAGGGTGTTATGGAAATGAATGCAAAATTTTAACCCGTAGCAGAACTCGCTAAATTGAACAACTTCTCCATTTATCATCTTTTCGAAAACGCCCTCAAAACTGAGCTGAAGTTCAAAACAATTTTACTCTAAAAATACCAATGGAATAATATTTTAATTTAATTGCGTAAAACACAAAAAAACATTTCTTTGATATTCAAACGAACAAAAACTACATATGTAGATATTGATAAAACCGTTAATTCACATTTGGTCACCAACGTACTTTATCAATTGAGGTAGGTAAGTTATTGACCGCATGTTTTTTGTGCAAGAACTTCACACTTAAGAGTTGCTTACCAAGTGGCTCGTCAAATTTAGGAGAGATAAATGATTGAAAAAAAATCTGGTGTGATACACGCACACAACTTCCTTTTACAGTGATCTTGTAATTGGCCAAAAATTTGATTTTATATTTTTAAGCATATTTCAAAAATTTTAAAAAACTACAAATTCTCCAAAAACGGTGCAAAATAGCGTTAGGTGAAGAGACACATTTTCTCTAGAATTTTAAGTTGAATTCAAAAATGTAATAATATATCGGGTGTTCTATTTAAAATAGGAGTTAATAAAAAAAATTTTAAAAAAACACAAGAAACCCATTTTAGAAGTATTCAACTGGAAAAAGATAAATAAAAAAGTTGTTTATTTTTGTGAGCTCTATCACTGGTTGAAATATTTCCACTCATTTCTATAACACCCTGTATACTCTTTATGAGCAACACCTGATTAATAGGCGCACTCGTACTCATCTATACGTACTTTAGGGTTTAATGACATTATTTCCTGGCGGTAAAAGGAAAAATTCTGTAGACGGCTTTATATGGAACTTCCGTAGCAAGTGTAAGTTCTGAAACAAAAATTTTGGAAATATCAAAAGAAAGGAGAATTTTTAAGGTGTTGACCCCTGTATATGTTGGGTCCAAAATATTTTCTAGGCTACATACAAAATATTACTTTTATTGAACTAATAGTACTTGAATTAAAGCCAAAATTGGCACCTTTTAAGGTGCTCCCCTGTATATATTTAGCCTCCATTTCATGCCAGGTAGATGTATAATCCGCATTCAAAATATCGTCTTCCTCCAACAATTTGTTTTTGAGTTATATCGCCAACAGAGAGAGACAGTCAAACAGGCAGACAGCCCGGCAGATAGACAGCCAGACTGAATTAAGAAATCTTGTTTTGCATTATCGAGGGACCCTGAAACGTGAAGATCTAACGAAATCTCGAAAGGTGAATGTTTCGCGATTACAATAAAAACAATGATATTTATTCGAAAATTGCTCCTCCGCTAACTTACACCATCCGAAATAAGGGGGTTAAAGTTGGATTTTAGACATTTTACTCGGAAAAGATTTTAAAATGAAAAGTGTCAGTGCTTTTTTACCAGTACAGAGCCAATTTTTGAAATGTGTTTTTTAAATTTTTATGTAGGTATTACTTGCGATGCTTGAAATTAGAAACTCTTAAAAATGTTTTTATTAGAAATTTTTAACGAACAAGGGTTTGATTATTGCTACCTAAACAAGTACATATACACTGACTGCCAAAAAATCGGCATCATATGGAATTTTTTTTTATTTTTTATTTTTCAAAAAAACTTTTTACGATAATAATTTGTGCTTGTCTAAAAAATGATTTAGACCCTATCATATATACCGAGTAATTTTTATTTATTTAGGAAATTGAGTTTTCGAAATTGTCAAAATCAAAAAAATGCTATTTTTCGGAAAATAAATAAGATTTTAATGAGGTTTTTTTAGAGTGTGTTAGTTTTAGCTAAATGAATAATCTCAAAGCTAGATAACACCTATTTTTCGTTAATTTTATATAACATATTTCAGTTTTTCTAATATTTTTAATATTTCACATAGGTACCAAGACTTAATTTTAAAATTAAAAATGTGTTTACGTGAAGACTTTACAGATTTATAATTAGAAAAAATAATAGCACATGATGTTAATTACCTTTTTAGGTTTTTTATTATTTACCGAAAAGTAATATGTTCGCATATTTCTTATGTTTTGTAGCAGAAATATATTTCAATGATAATTAAATGGCTTCTAAAATATCTAATCTATCTCTGTTAATGACTTACTGTTACAAAAATACTAGTTTTCTTTTACAGTTGTCTAAATGAGGTGATTTTTCTTTATACAGTTTACATGTTCTAAAAAAATCTCCTCATTTAGATAACTGTAAAAACACATTTACAGGATCTTTGTAACAGTGATTCGTAAACAGAGCTGGATTAGAGTTTTTAAAGCCATTTAAATAGATACTAATCATCATTGAAAAATATTGCTCCTAAAAAGCGCCTTACATAAAAAACGTAACAATTATGCGAACCTAAAGGAGTAATTGACATTTTATATTTAAATCTTTAAAGTGTTTACCTAAAACAATTAATTTTAAATTAAGTCTTGGTATGTGAAATTTAGAAAAATATTAAAAAACTGAAAGCTCAATTTTAATGAAAATTAAAGAAAAATGGGTGTTTTCTGGTCTTGAGATTGTTCAGTTAGCTAAAACTAATACACACTAACAATTTTTTATTGAAATCTTTCTTAATTTTCGAAAAATAGCATATTTTAGACTTTGACAATTTCGAAAAACGCTATTTTCTAAATAAATAAAAATCACTCGGTATACACTGTATATGATAAGGGCTAAATAGGTTTTTGGACAAGTACAAATTATTGACGTTAAAAAGTTTTTTTGGAAAAAAAATTCACTGTATACTGAAAATTTAGTTAGCTCGTAATTTTTCTAAAACTCATAGTTTTTCTGTAAAAAACAATAGTTATTCATGATTTGAGGACGAATTCAACAAATTATATCTAGTGTCAAAAGTGACGTTTGTAGCACTCTAAATATTAGCGCTCGAATTACGTATTTTTCGCACGTTGCCATTGGTGGCGTGTTTTAATACTATATTAAAACACGCTTTGCGGTAAGTTTGAATGTCAACATAACCTAGAATATCTAACACAGTGTGACGGAAAAAGTGTCACCGAACTAAGTTTTTATATTTCTGTTACGATCGTAGAAAAAGTAGCGTATAATAAACGTGTATAAGTGCAATTAGGCACTAGCGACTCGTCGCACGTACTTATGCACTTGTATCATAATATACTATATCGCCTGTTAAAATGACGTCAGCAGGTGAAAAAAATTGTATTTCCCACTGAAGTCATTTTAGCAGGCAAAACAGAATTTTTTCTACGACTACCACTAAAAGTAGGCCTTTTAACGCTAGCTTTTTTCACTAAAAGGGACGTTTTATAATTTACCTTGATTAAAGAGATCAGCTGTTTACTTTTAGCACATGTGTTACAAAGTGAAGTGAGGTTATAAAACTACAATTTCGAACTGGAAGTGAGGTTGCAAAGTTATTCTAGTTACTTCTTGCGTTAGAGGCAAAGTGTTTTTTATAACTATTAACAAATCTAGGTATCATAACTACCGCAGATGTTTTGAAATCCGAGCTCGTAGAGCGAGGCTTTTAAAACATCTGAGGCTGTTATGATTCATAAAATCCGTGATTTGTTCAATAGTTTATCGGTTGCTGTGTGGTTATGGTTGCCATGTAGGGTAATATTCCTTTACCCTACAGATAAGTTATGACCTAGCTACCAGCCTACTTTTGTATATGTAAACAAAGGCTTAATATCCTGAAACCGGTAAAATAATTAAAGCGTTACCTATGTAATGAATAAAGTCAGATGTGTGCTATTGTACTTACCTTTGATACCTGACTTTCACAGTACTGGCTTCACAAACATTCACCTGCTCGTCAAGGCCATCTCTTTATTATGACATAAATTATAACCGTCATAAATGCAAACCTTTGTTAAATCGACATTTATGGATTAATAACACAACATTTAAGGTAGTAGAAAAAATATTGTATGCAAACATGTGCTAAAAGTGTTATTGCACTCGACATGTTATGAAATTCAGCCTACGGCTTCGTGCATAAACATCAACTTTTAGCACTTGTTGCATAAATAGCTATTATCGCTTGAAGGCAAAAAAAACTTGCCTTACGCCTGAAAATGGGGTCTAAAAACGCCTAGTGTTGATCGATTGTAAATAAACAAGATTATGATTCCAACATAAGATAATAGTATAAGTATTATGATACTCTTATTAGTGTACCAGTAAGCCTTTAAAACACGTGCTATGAGTGCGACGTCGCTAGTGCTTTAATGACACTTAACACACCTGTGTTAAACGCATTTTTTTACGATCGAATTTATTTCGATAACACGCTATGTTATGTTGACATTCAAATTTACTGTAAAGTGTACCATGATATATTATTAAAACACGTTAATAATGGGAACATAATTCGAATGCTAAAATTAAGGGTGCTATAAACAGTCACTTTCGATACTAGAAATTGTGCAAAAAGTTCACACAATCGTAGAAATGATATATGGAATCCTTATTTAGAAAAATGCATTTATAAATGTTGGCAAAACGTCTAGTAGGCAGAATGTAATCATTTAGCTCAAAACATCCCTACATTAAAAATAAAAACCGATGGTAAGTGTGACAACAGTCTACTAGATATTTTTCAATCAATTAGAAATGCATATTGGTGAGTAATTGTGCCCTGCATAATAATGTTATCTTTTTGCAAAACCTGTTTTACAGAAAAACTAAAGAAACTAACATATTTTTAAGTAAATGAGTCCAATTTCCTTTAAACATTTCTGATTAAAACATTTATTGGGGCTTCCAACGTCAACACCATAAAACCCATACTTCAAAATGTTTATAGTATCTTGTTTCGAGTATAAACAGTTGCAGATGCAATTTGAAGCTAAACATGTAGGGGAAAATGAATTTATGGTATAATAACCCTTTATTCCTCTAACTGTAAGTCTTTAGTCACGAATGGGACAGAGTTAAAACGCCAATGAGCGAGCCTTTTAAGCCCCGCGAGTTACTAAAGATGCTTTACGCATATGTATCGTACAATAGTTTATCCACGATATAATCTACAAAATACGTTAAATATAATAAAAATATTTTAAATGTAAATTGGGATTACTAGCAACCGGTCGTAATTTTGCGTGGTTAAAAATTTTAAAACACGTTGCTACTGACGACGTGTCTAATGAAATCATTTAAACACGTTGCTACTGAAGACGTAAATTTATGAAAAGATGTTATTAAACAGTCGTTTTACAAACTTAAAACTGCCAACTAAAAGTCAATTTTAAACCAGAGATTATTTCGGAAATATTCGTTTTTGTGACTTCTGGTTCAGAAAAAGTGGATTTCGAAGTGATATTTGCCTGTGAATTAGTGTCTGAGTTGGGGATTGCCGTGATTTTCGGCTAAAATTCATCAACCGGTTCTGTTTTCAGAAAGGAATTATTAGATTAAAATCAAATTCTTTCGAACAAGATTATATACTATGCAATTATTTGTAACTCTTGTTTAATTTTATTTGCTAGAAATATGTATAGTTCTAAAAAATATTAATTTTTTTAAAATATCTACAAAGTCTCGAAGAATTAATAATTGGAATAGTTTTTGTAACACCATATTCTTTCTTATACATTTTTTGGTGTCCAATATGTATCATTGTTTAAAAGTGTAAAATAAGAAAGTAAAAGTAAAATAAAAGAGTATATATTGTACAGGTGTTATTGTTGTAATTTTTTAATAAGCTTAATACTGACATCCTGTACAAGACTGATTAAAAGTAAATAAATAATTGTATAAATGGGTTCATTGATTGTGTTTGCCCCCTATAGTAATTCGCACATCTGCAAGTAAAGTTATTTATGGTTAGTTTTTAGTAGGCATGAAGACTCAAAACTGCAATTTAGGTTCACCGACATGTTCATATTTAAACTCCCGCGTTACGCCACTGGGCTGTAAAATTAAAAAGCAGCAATGCTCAGACTCACTACGTTGTCAATTTATCTATCAAAAAATTTTGTGCGGTTTGTTTCTGGTGTATTTACAAGTTAATTCAAAGGCAAATCTATGAACAAATTATCAGGTAATTCGAATCTCGCGCTTTATTAAGCGTCACTAGTCGTCTTTTGTTTTTAGATCGTTTGCGGCTTCCTGCGAATTCGATTGTTTTGAACGCGTCCTTTCATGTGTGAAAAACCTTAACTTATATTTTTACAATTTCTGGACCTCATGCTCTATTTTGAAGTATTGTAAGAGTGAGATCGGCTTCCTCTTGTAGGAGTCGTTCCTCATGGTAAGTTTCGAAACTCTAGCACAGATATTTGCTTTGCAACACTAACGTGACCTTTTTTAGGCTGCGGGAACTGGCTCGGAACAGCTTCTCCTGATGCTCGCTGCTAGAAGCGGAACTCTAGGATGCTAAAACTGCTGCGGTGTACTCCTACACGGCGTGCGGACGTGGTGCAACCAAAATTTCAAACGCCTGACCTCAATTGTGCTCAAAATCTGATGATCGTAAACTTCTCGTCGTTGGCGAAGTGGTTCGAAAGGTGGTCACTGATGAAAATAATTTTTAGGTGATGGATTTTCACACCCACATTCTCCCATATGCACTACGAACTCCTGATCACGATGGTATAATTATTTTTAATTTATTTCAATTGTAAATGTCTTAAAACTCAATTAATCTGAAGAGACAAATTAGACTGTCATGAAATAATTTTTATTCAATTGTTTTCTTTTCTTGGTAGTTAACAACAATTGCCTATCTAATTTCATAATTGTGGATGTTGACCAAGTACAAATCAGTTACTTATAAACTAAATTTTAACTTATATTATAAAAATGTACAAAATTTTAATTCTAAAATTATTGTTTGCTCACGTTCGTATTTAAACTAGGTTATAGCGCCACTCACTATGTTTTATTCGGATTGTCTGTTCACTTATGTCACTTCACTGACTCATTCTTTTAAACACCAATCTCGTTCATTTCCTGTTGTGTGAATTTCTTGCATTTTATAATAATTGTCTGATTTTCACCATTCTTCAAATATTACCGTTCCATTTTTGATATCCTTATTCGATCTAGTATTGTGCTCTCTTTGCACTGTATTAAGAACATTCTGTCCTTCTTACCTTTATTTAAAAAGTTCATAGGACTGTACTTATTCAATTATACTAACATGTAAATTTATTTAACACGCATGTAATAAACCCTTTGGTGATAGATTTGTTCAAATTTTATTGGCTTTACTTTGCACCAACCTCTTAATGTATGCTAATTGATATTTCTGTGACTCGAATCTACGAATTGAGCTCTGCCTTATTGCCATTTATTCTGGAGTAATTTCATTTAATATCGGCAATGCTTTACCAATGTAGTTATGAATTAAAATTTCTGATGTAACTTCTTGCAGTTGCCTGATTTACCCCAGCTCTGTGCTTTATTGACTTGCTTTATTTATCTATGCTGCAACCAGTTTTGAGTAACGGGCTAAATACCATCTCAATATAAACAAAAAAGAAATCTAAATTTGAAAACTGTGATATAAGTTCAGTGTTATTAACGATATAGCACTAAAACTAGGTTGTTTTATACTATAGCCCATGAAAAATTCCGTGCGTTTCTTAGCATAGTCATTTCAGACTTACGATAATTTGAACTCTCTATATACAGGGTGTAGAAATGCTTTACGCACTATAGGGATTTCTATGGTAATTTCTTCATATGAAGATACTAGCAAGATGCCCGTTCTTCGTACGGGCAACTCCTCACTCAATACGCTAAACCAACAAACGCCGCAAAACAATATTGTAGGAAAAAGAGAAACAAAATACTTCCGAAAAAATTCACAACTCTCATGCTTCACGTACCCCCTGGAAATGTGTAAAAATTGTCGTTTCCCTTGTATATATTGATAAAACTATAGTTTTAGTATAACAATGAGATAAAATTAAAATATATATGTACAAGCTAAATGTTTTATTCATAAATTATAGCAAGATACCCATTTCCACCACTTGGGGGTGGAATTTCAGAAATCTTATTTATTCTGAGATATTGAGTAATTCGTGGAAACACAGTTTACTTCTTTTCATCCTTTAGGGTGGAATTTTGAAAAATTCTTTCAGCCCGTATTATCCTGAAATAAACTCATAGTGAAAAAAATGAATAAATTTAACACTCTTCTCCTTTTCAGTTTTCCCTTTTTACCGCTTTAGGGGTAACATTAAAATCCCTTAAACCCCTTTCTAAATATTTGAAGAATACATCTGTATGCCAAAAAAAACACTGTTCTAACTCAATAAACATAGGAGATACGAAGGGTTCTTTAATTCACCCCGAATCCAGATTTGCACCTTTAGGGGTTGATTTGGTATAATCCTGAAACGTGTTTTTAGACATTTGTATTGGATACCTACGCAGGCAAACACCGAGTCGATGTCTTATGGGATCTAAGAGATATTGAGAAACTCGTGAAAATACAGTTTACCCCCTTTCACTCCCTTAGGAGTAACATTTTAAAATGCCTTAAGCAACTTTATAAATATTTTAAGAATACATTTATATGCCAAAAAGGAATTCTCTCGCTCAATAAACATAGGAGATCCAAAGATTCATTCATTCACCCCGAATCCAGATTTGTACTTTTCGGGGTAGATTAGGGAATAATCCTGAAATGCGTTTTTAGACACTTGTAGGTATTGGATACCTATGCAAGCAAACACCAAGTCGATATCTTATCGTGTTTAAGAAATATCGAGGAATTCGTGAAAATACAGTTTACTCCTTTTACCCCCTTAGGGGTAAAATTGTAAAATCGCTTAAACCACTTTCTAAATTGTTTAAGAATACATCTATATGCCAAAAAAGGAATGTTCTAACTCAATAAACTTAGGGGTTACAAAGGGTTCTTTAATTGACCCCGAATCCAGATTTGCACCTTTAGGGGTCGATTAGAGCAAAATTCTGAAATTTGTTTTTAGATACTTCTATTGGACAAATATGCAAGCAAACACAAAGTCGCTATCTTATCGGGTCTAAGAGATACTCAGGAATTCCTAAAAACACAGTTTACCCATTTTCACCCCCTTAAGGTTAACATTTTCAAATTCCATTAAACCCCTTTCTAAATATTTTAAAAATACATCTATATACCAAAACAGAATGTTCTAACCCAATATACATAGGAGATACGTAGGGTTCTTTAATTCACCCCCAATCTAGATTCGCACCTTTAGGGGTTGATTAGGGCAAAATCCTAAAATACATTTCTAGGTATTTGCATTGATAATCTTTGTAAGCAAACACCAAATCGATATCTCATCGGGTCTAAGAGATATTGAGAAACACATTATACCCCTTTTCACCCCCTTAGTGGTCGAATTTCAAAAAATCCCTTTTTAGCACTACCTTACGTAACAAATTGAACCTTCCACCCAAATTTCAAGTTTTTAGTGCCAGTGGTTTCGGCTCTGCGTTGATTAGTCAGGGTTGTGACTTTCCTTTATATATATATATATAGATTTGCTTCCCTAATTATTCTAGAGCAAACTTGTATTGAATTTTTTTGTAAAATATAACGAAATAAAATTACCATTTTAGACAAATCACTGGTGCCTTGAAATTACTGAAGCATCTCAAAGCATCAACAAATTAGTTTGCTGTTTATTTGTTTGCATCTGTCAAATGTAACGGCAACCAAGGCACTTATTGCACTTGATCTGCTTCCAGCATACCACCACTTCACAATTTGCCCTGATTTTTGAAAAAATAATAATTCTAGTTTCTTTCATTATTAGGTTTTCTGACGTAAAATGACAAAAATGATGGCATAAATGGATGCAGAATTGTTTGCTCTACAAAAAAACCTATTTAGAAGTTTGCTCTAAAATAATTAGGGAAGCAAATATTGTCATATGAAAAAATTACCATTGAAAACCCTATGGTGCGTGAAGCATTTCTACACCCTGTATATGATCTCATCTTTTACATCTTGTACATGCAATGGAAGCATATTTTAAATTTCTTTCAATATTAATCTAGTCTATTATCAGTATTCTGTTTATAATACATGTTGATATGGATTCAACATTTTTGTTAAAACAGCATTTAGATTTTGTCAGGCGGTTTAACCATTGCTAGGTATGGTGGAATTAATTTAGTTTTGACATTTGTTGAAATATTTGAGCTACAACATATATAAAGGGTAATTAAGTTGTATGCAAATTTAATTCAGTTTTCTATTTTGTAGATTATTATATTTCATAACAAACAAACAAAATCTTGTGTTCTTGATGATGAGCAACTATATGTTTATATTCTGACCTTATTAGGTACCTTTAATTTACACGGAGAAATGGCAGCAACAGTTATAAAATAGAATTTTTTAGAAATTCTTGCACATTTTCTAAATTAGTTTAACGAATTTAGAAGGGTGCAAATACAGACATCTACTATTAACAAGGCAGCTGGAGCAATCAGTATCTGTGTGTTTAGAAGAAAAAATGAAAAAGACTATTGCCACCTTCTGTTTAAAAAATTTATCTTATGGAAGATTTTAATTAAGTTTAGAATGTTCGTCACCAGCGTGCAAAGAAAGCAAGAGTTGATTAATTTTGTTTTAAGCATTCATTTGGGGCAAATGAGGTACCATTGTATTATTATTTATATACATAGCTGTTTTTTTAAAAATAAAGTTTGGATATTTTTAATCATATTTGAAATACCTCAGCTGTTGTCTATTAATTAATTGGAAATGCAAAATCTAAATAAAATATTATCAGTACTAGCAGTCCAGTGAGACAAATGTCTCATTTAACGCGCCTTCAAACCTCGATCGGTTAGGCAACCACCCAGACCTGGAAGGTGTCAAAGTGGTTGCCTAACCGATCGAGGATTTAAGGCGCAGAGGGTCGCAGCTACGTTTGGCGGCCGAAACAGTTTTTATTTAAAACGCGTTCTATTTGAAAAACGGTCTTTTTGTGATTTCTCGAAAACCGGAAGTGTCACGTGACTGAAATTCGGTTCCTGACCTGACATGACCATTCCAAACATATAACTTTAATAACTTTTTTCTCTATCTCTTACGGTTTGGCTGCTGAAACAGCGTCCCGGATAAAACAGCGTCCCAGACAGACACGTCTATTAGATAAAGGATATACGGGGTGTCCCCAGTTTAGATTGTCACAAATACACAAACAATTCCCATTTTCGAGAAAAAGTCATTCTTCATAAACTTTTATCTTTGCCTTGAAACCCTTGAAAAGAAAGTTATTTGTTCGATTTAATATACAGAATGTTCAAAAATTTAAAACTAAAATAAAAACAATAAGAGTAAAGTACCAAAACGCTTAACGCTACCTGAAAAGTTAATTAAGAGAAGTGGTTTGGAATAAAATTTTATGTTCAAATTTTAAAGCATGTTTTATTAGTCAAAGCTAAACATTTTGGGATATTCCAGAACTGACTTCCTTATTTAATACTTTCGCAAAAGAAATACAGGGGCTGAAAAAATACAAAAATATTAATTGTTCATTTAAAAAAAAGCAAAGTAAGTAATAATGATACAGCAATATAAAACTGTTGTACTTGAACTTCGCCAAGTTCAACACACCTCTCCAATCTTCTTATCAATTCTGCACATGTGGAGTGGATAATTTCTTGATTAACTTCGGTTATTGCTTCAACAACTCTGATTTTCAACAAATTAACTTTGTGTTGCTTAGATTGATCGTATACTCTTTCTTTCATGAAAAGCTAAAGAAAATAATCAAGCGGCGACAAGTCGCGGATCTTGCTGGCCACTTAATAGGACTAAACTTTCCTATCCACTTCTCTGGAAATTTTTTGTGACTATATTACAAATTTTCTGCATCTAATTCTGGCTAGAAAAATCTACTTGGCGTCTCCAAATGTGAATTTTGATTTAAATTTGTTTAAAAAAACTATGGATCAATTATTCGGTCAAGTCTAATGTCAAATAATTAATAACAACTGCCTTATTATAAATATTACACTAAAGAAAAGATAAAAATAAGCAACATTCAAAGCAAATGTTAGATTTAGATCGGGAAAGTAATCCTAAGCAATTTTATTTAATTGCCGTACCACGTTGCGTTAAGATTTTTGGTACTTTACTCTTAATTTTTTTTATTTTTAAATTTTTGAACGTCTTGTATATTAAATCGAACAAAGAACTTTCTGTTTGAGGATTTCAAGGAAAGTACACATTTTTATGAAGATTGTCTTTTTCTCGAAAATTGATTTTTTTTGTCTATTTGTGGTATAGGCAACACGAACTGGGGACACTCTTTATGTTGATACAGATAATTCCACTACAAGCAAACCTGTAAATTTGGATAAATGAAATCTGCGAAAGGAAAAACATCGCAAAATATAAATATGAAAACCTGTTTTAATTCTGTTTTTTTTTATTATAAAAAGATATACAATTTTAGTCGAAATTAAGCATATCTCTCCAGTTTTCAAATAATTTGCTTTTGTATTTCTGTTATATTGTTTTTGCATGTACTTATTTTATTGGCAGACTTACACTGGACTGCCATGTCACATAATTTGTAATTTGAAGACAATTATGTTCTGTATATTGCTACTGAAACAATATACCTTGTTACATGCACTAATTTTTCAAAGTGTTTTGTAAGCAACACTAGTAGAGTACAAGCTATGTGGTGTCGGGTTATGTAATTGTACATTTACTAAAAAATTTCAAGTGATAGAGCATTTTTATAGCCTCTGGTTCATGTACCATCTTCGTATATAATTGTAAAGATCACTATTTATTAACATCGGTTATGTAAAAATATCCCAATTGTTTATACTTTTTGTGAATACTTTGGGATTTAATATTATATATTTATCTACACTTTTTATGCTTTCGACATTTCCCAATTAACATTGAAATTTCTGAATGAAGAATGGATACTACAGAAGGTATCTATTGACTATTTTGTTATTCTTAAATCATATCTTTTGAGACTTATTAAACGATAAGTATATGATGGCTTTAGAAGATTTTGTTTAGCATGTATGTAAATATTCTACAATCAGCTTCTCTAAACTTCAGAAGTATATGTAACGCAACTCCCTAATATTATCATGTTTATCTGGAAAAATTCAAGCGGTTGAGATACCTTAATTGCTCATAAAATAACTGAAAACAAAATTTTTACATAAGTAGTCTAAATATAAGTTTCAGTACTGCAGTACGACAACATATAATGTAATCATTAATGCATGAAAAATTATCCCGCTCTGAAACCGAAAAATATTTAAAGTGCTATTTTGGTTAGGACGAATGTAAGACTTAACGCTTGTCAACGTCGCTGATTGTAGTAAATTACGTACTTAGCAGATAGCAATTAAATATTTGAATGCTTGAAATTTAATTACAGGAATAATAAATGCATCATGACAAAGTTCTGGGCAAGGAGAAACCTATTTGTTAACTTCTAACGTACCTCTAATTTGTCATTCGATTATGATTTTCAACAATGAGGATAGTTCCGCGACTTGGATAAATAATAGTGGAACGACATAATAATGTTTCAGTCTCCCCATCAAAATAAGAACACAATAAACTTAGATTTTGTCAGAGCTAGTGGCAGTAACAGCATGGTTGCCCTGACGTTATCGGTTCCCTTGTCGCCAACGTTATAAATTTTGTATGTTACCGTGTTGCATGCAGTCGTGTTCAATTTAAGGTGGAAAAATTCAGCTTGCTTCTGTAATTTCAGAAAAATCGGGTTCTGTTCTTCAACTTAATCATAGCAGCTAACAAGGTACGATTCAAAATTCTATTTCTGCTTCCCCATCGCCTCTATGATTATTTATTTGAATAAAGGACGTACCGCTGAAACAATTCCATGAAACCTTTTGACATCGTAATTTAATGTAACAAAGAGCTCGGGGTATTAATTTACATGTCTTTTGATACTCCACAGAGCTGTTATTGTATTGTATGTTAAAACACTTAGATAGGATCGTTATTAAGATATTTATTGCCGTTACTAGCCGCTTTCTTTCATCTTCGGACAGACAAAGGCGTGTTTTGTTACAGATACATGTCATAATGGGTTATTAAAGATTATCTCGTACGGCACAATGAGCCGCTTCAGATTTATTATTAACCAATTGTGATATCTGAATTAACGAAACTCACGTTTTAAGTTTACCGCGATAGCATTTTTATTTGACGATTTCTCTTTCACGGAAATGAATATTCATGATTTATGCTTGGAACTAAATGACGGTTTACAGGGCAACTTTTGATTTATTATAAAAATGTAGGATTAAAAGTGCATGTCACTAGATTTAATCTTATGATTTTCGTATCTTGCCTTTTATTATATCTATTCAAAATTCAGATGTTATTAATGAGTACGAAGTATTTAGGCACCTAAATGAGCTTAAGTTGGTAGAGTATACTTAGAAGCTAATAAAGATCTACGTAAGAAGAAAGGTACAAATTTATTTAAAAAAAAAACTGATAGCTGATAATTAAATATTGATTTAAAATATATACAATATATACTCTATTTACTTGCACAACGAAACAAAGAAGAAATATATACACACATAGGTAAAAAACTACATTAACTCTTTTATTACTTCCAAAATTACATGTTTATTAATTGCATTGGGATGTAGGAAATCGACGGTGAGGTCGAATAATAAAAGAAAATTTAAATGCTTGGACGAAATTTAGACGTTAGCAATCATTATTTACAAGATTTTCTATTTACAGATGAATCATCTAGCTTCTGGACATTGCAAGAAGTTAAATGGTATTAATTTCCTTCGAAATTTTTTAAACATTGGCATTCCAGGATATAAATAATCGACTCTCAGAATTATTTCCAAAAATTTGAGTAAACCTTTTGATTGCTGAAAAGTAGTCATATTACGAGTATATACCACGAATTTAATATCCAATGCATGAAGAACAAATAGCAAATAGTAGAACACATTAGAAGAAACCGTTGCATGGAAAGTAAGCAGAATGAAGAAAGATAAAATAAACAAAGCTCTGAGAAGTAAAGAAATTAAAAATCCTGAAATACTAAAAAAAAACGAGACAATAGCAAACCACTAGTTCCAACAGGCAAGGTTTACCGAACCAATTGGAGAACAGTGAGGGAAAACCATCATCATCCGTCTCCTCTTCTGTTGTTAGTCTCTCGTAGGGATGTAGTAACACCATCATATTTTGATCGCTGTCCTGCCCTGTACAAGTTGTTCTGAATCGTGTGGCAATAGGTTGCAAAAGCTGTTTGTTTGGTCAATCCATCGGAAGGGGTATCTTTTTCTTGGCCTTTGTTCTTTTAATTGGCCTTCGACAATAAGTAATCTAAGTTATGCAAGTTGATTTTCGCTTTTGTAAGGAACTGATTGTTTTTTCTTCTTGTCAGCGGAATATTTCTTTTTCTTTTTTATGTTGGTGAAAGCAGTATTGGTTTCTTCAAAATCCTCTGCGTACAGATTTTGGCAGTAATTGTTTCACATAATAGATCTTCTCAGTGAAAAATAAACAGTTTTCTTGAAAATGATCAGAATGAAGAGGGAGCAAGTAAACAACGCTGTAAGAAGTATAAGAAATGAAAAATCACCAAGAAAGGTCAATCCATTAATACCCAAGGAAATAAAATACAATATTGTAAAGCAGTAGCTCAATAAAGTTCCAACAAAGTATTGTTCACCAAACCAATACCAGACCAGTGAGAAAAGAATATCATCATTCTTCTCCTCCTCCGTTTCTAGTCCCTCACAAGAATGCACTAACACCATCATATTTTGATAGCTTCCTTTCAGGCGTCTCTGTCTTCTGGAAGTTCTTATGCCTCGTGTGGCCTTAGGCTGCCAAAGCTCCATCCATCGGTTGGGAAATCTTTCTCTTGGACTTTCTCCTTTCGTTTTGTATTCGACAACAAGTGATCTAATTTGCGCAAAATGATTTGTGCTTCCTCAATGAACGCATTGATTTTTCTACTTCTGAACGGCAAATCCTCTTTTTCTTTTTCTAAGTGGCGAAGACAGTATTCGCTTTCCTCGTAATCTTGTGTGTATAGGTTTTGGCAGTAATTTGTTAATACAATAGATCCAGTTAGTAAAGAAGGTACAATTTCTTGAGAAATGCGCAGAATAAAGAAAGAGGAAGTCAATAAAGCTGTTAGAAGTATAAGAAATCAAAGGGTAAGAAAGGCAATATAAACCATTAGCTTATAGTTTTCCTCCTCTGTCCTTAGTTGTATTGAAACCATAATATTTTGGTGGCTTCCTTCCAGGCGTCTCTGTCGCTTGCAAATGTTTCTTTATCGTGTGTGGCCTTAGGTTGCAAAAGCTTTTCGTTTGATCAATCTTTCGGTTGCAGGTTCTTCCTATTGGAATTTCCCCTTTCACTTTGCCTTCAGCAATAAGTGATATAATCTGTGAAAGAAGATTTTTGCTTTCGCAAGGAACTTATTGATTTTTCCACCTCTGAGTGGAAAATGTTTTTCTCTTTTTCCAAGACAGTGAAAAAGGTATCCGTTTCTTCAAAATCCTCTGCATACAGATTTTGGCAGTCATTTCTCCAGTTCTCTGAGATTCCATCATTACCTCACCACCTACTACTGTTCATTTGAGATCATCTGAGTTCTCGGTTTGAACTCATATGACAACTATCGGATTCTATTGATAAGCTCATGGGATTGGTTACGATTAGCAACCCGTTCGAGTTCTTCGCCGGCTATTCTTGTCTTCTGGACACGCCTTCTTAATGTCTCGATTTGACTGCTGTATCTGGCGTACCGCTCTTAAACGAAGGGTTAATAAGGACTCGGATAGCTCTTTTAACTCTCGACAGAATATGGCGTGATATAAGGGCTAGGCTAAGAAATGCTTCGGGCTTTTAAATTGAACAACAGATTAATAAAAGAATTGGGCTCCATGTCGTTACTCACACCAAATAAAAGAAACCTAGTTAGAAAAATAAAATTAACACCTACCTTGTAAGCTTTGCTGCATACCTCAATCTAAATGTAGTAATGCGAACAATAACAAATACAAACAGTAACAGTCAAAAGAATATTTAATTATTCAATGGAGGAACAAATAATTCAAAAGTTAGCGTCACCCAACTTAAACATATATGTAATTGTATATTGGGACAAAAGTGACAGCACAAACAAGTTAAAAAACTCAATTCAAGTAACCTTTCCAAACTCGGAAGTTATAGCTTAAATTACAACTTCAAGCTAACACCTGTGCAATCGCAATTGACATAAACGCACAACACCAAGGGCGCTATCGGCGATATAGTATACACGCTATTTCAGCAATATTTAAGTACTCGCTCTTTAGCGGTAATAAACAGTTAAGCCAAAAAATTGATTTGACACGCTCAGTTTGATTTGCTAAGATCTTAGTAGGAAGAGGAACTGACATACTTTGCGGCATAATGCCTTTGTCGTTCAAAAAAGATACTGATAAGGGCATGTACTTACAATTAATTAATTGATGCAGTCCAGAGATCGGCAGAGGAGATCCTGTTCGTTAAATTTTTTCTTGAAGACTCGAAACAAACTTGACGGCATAATTCTAAGAATTCCAAGGTCGCCACTCAAAAAAGCTAGCACCAAAAGGAAGCAGCACATAACTGGATTTCCTGGCTACGTACAGAAGCGAAATCGAGGAACTGGTAAGCCTCATAAAAGCCAAAACGATAGCTCAAGGTTGCTGAATTTAAGCCCTCAATAGCTGTATTGTGAGACCACAGTAGGTCATAGTAGCCCATACTAGTCGGCTTAAATATTAAACATTAGATTGCGAAAATAAACTCGCAGAGCATTTTTACCGATGATGTTCACGGCCTACTTATTGTAGAAGACGCATCGCAGCGATTTTGATGATCGAAGGCGCAGAGGAGTCCAGCTTAGTCCAGCTTAAATAACGAAAATTGATACGCAAAAAATAAAATTAGAAGAGAACTTACCAAAGCTGAATGGGCCGGCGAAAACCAATTCTGCAAGTGGCTCGCTTGCTTGAAAATAAGAACGGACCTCTCGGAAAATCAATACTATTCGAGCTATTGCACTATTTCAACAGCCTACTCGAATCGAAAAAAAAAAGATGCACTTGTTTATCTCTGAGTGCAAACCTTTGCTGCTATAAACTATTTTTTTTTTGCTACAAAATATAGCTATAAGGTGGTCCGAAAATCTGTGTTAAATGCATTAACGCTCTTTTGAAATAAAATTGAAACGAGGCGTTACACTGGATTTGCTTTTCATACTTTTGATGAGACTGCAGTTAAGTTATTCTTCCTTCTTTTACTAGGTTCAAGGTTTAAAATCGTCAAGTTGAGTTATTTCAGTGTCGGCTGTGGTGCTCTTTTTTGAGATTTGTTTTCCATTTATAGAATGCTTAGAAATGTTAACTTAATGTTTTGCATTGGCATATGATTATTTTTTTAGAAGAGATTGCATATAGCATATACAGAGTGTCCATTTAGTGCGTCGGTTTCCGATTACGCCTTTACCTTTTTACCGATAGAAAGTTTGACTAGGGCGATTCTAATGGGGTTGAAGGGGGCACATTTAAAAACTATTTTCACATATACTATATGTCCCAAAAAGTTTCGCATACGAAAATTATTAATTTTTAGAATGGAACGCTCTATATTTCTTTACGGCTATTCAACCCCTATACGTTCTACGTAGATCACTAACTTTTATTTCAATTTGTATGCAGCGGTTCCAATAGATGAACGTTTTTAGGATTTTTTTGTCATATCAAGCTTCATTTAAAATATAATATTTTCCCCACTTTTGAATATTTCTTTCCTGAAAATTGAGAGGTCGTCATCTAGGATACAAAAATACTAATGTTTGATAAAACGGGATACTTCAATACAGGGTATTCAAAATATCGATTCAAATTTCAATATCTTCAATCTTTATTTTCTCATTTTTTTAAATAGAACACCCTATATTTTATTAGAAAAGTAAATAGAGCCTTAAATTTCCTTTATTTTGACCCCAATATGTTGTGCTTTATCCAAAGAGCGTTTGAAAAATTAAACTTTTAATAAAAAATCACGATGAATGTGTACTATTTGGTGCACGGTTTATAATAGTTCTGGTAAAGAATCGATTTGACGGTTAACCGGCTTTCTTTAGTAGCCGTTTTTACATTTTAAGAAAATTTTATTTTATACTATAAAAAGTTAATAGTTTATGCGACCGAACAAAAAAATCTGTAGCCAACGATACGAGGTTCCTCCATATCTACATAAAAAATTCGATAATGGCATAACTCTGCCGTTCTAAGGGCCATAAAAATTACATTAAAACGAGAAAACTGGAGAATTGCTACGATTTTTCGATTTATTTTATCAGTTTTATGATTTGTACTGAACTGTAACAATTCCTACAGACAACGTGTCACATTCTTGACGGAAAAGTTACCGTTGTTGTTTTTAATGTAATCTTAAGAAGAGTAGCATTATGTCAAGCAACAAAAAATTAAGTCAAAATCATCTAGTTCTAAGAGATGCCATGAAAAAGTGTCCACAAGTGCATTGACAGCATAGGAATACATCTGTGCAGCTAGTTCGATTGCGTCGTATTTTGTATTTTGGGAGGACATTACATAAGTTTTGTGTTTTAAATAGACAGCTATTTCGATTAAGTAACAAACGACTTCCGGGATTGGACCGTGTCATGATTGAGATCGAAGAACTCAACGTTTCGCCCACTTTCGTAAGGGGCTTCATCAGGAGGAAAAAAGCAAAAGAGCACGGTAACTCAACGTATTAACCACGCCAGAAGCGAAACTCTTTGCAAGGTAAGGGACAGAAGAGCACGGTAACTCAACGTGTGAACCACGTCAGAGGCGAAACTCGACTGACTATCGGAAGAAGAAAGGCGAGAATTCTCTAGCGTGGTTAACACGTTGAGTTACCGTGCTCTTTTGCTTTTTCCTCCTGGTGAAGCCCTTACGAAAGTGGGCGAAACGTTGAGTTCTTCGATCTCAATCATGACACTGTCCAATCCCGGAAGTCGTTTGTTACTTAATGACAATGGCCGTGAAAGCCTCAAAAATCAGTTATTTCGATTTTAGATGCAAATTAGCACCTTCAGTTTCTTCTATACAGGTTACTCATTTTTCATCAGATTAGTAAGTATGTTATTAGGTAACACCGATCGGTTAAATTCGCAAAGCTGAGCAGAATTCAGAAGAGAATCTGATGCCGTGTTTAAATTGTACCAACCCTGAAAAAGCTATTTGAAATATCCTGAGTAAACTACGAGTAGAAATGGGCGAATACCAAATAATACCACAATGAGAAACGCTAGAACAAAAATAAAAATAGTTATTTGTAGATCTTTTTTCGTAGAATCTAGGCATTATTAATATACAATATATAACAAATTTGCCTTTCTAATGCATGTGATAGCTGGTTATGCGCTCATTAGAAAACTTATTTTTATCAGATTCCATTCATATAAAGTTTGTTGCACTGTGCCACGAAAACTTTTCTTAATTTTATTAATATCTAAAAAAGATCATTAGACAATGTCTTTAACTCTTATTTTAGCTGTTGTGGGTATGAAATGGTTTGCATTCAGAATTCGTCGATTTTCAGTATTTTCAGATATTCTAAAAAAGTTTACCTGGAACTCAATTTAACGCAGCTACACTTGAGCGTGTTCCTAATAGTTAATATTTACATCTATCGCCGGTTTGAGCAGTATTACATTGTAATATTTGAATCTGAATAAATGTAACCCATGTACCAATATGCATACATTTGGCAGAATTGTGCAGCGTTTTAGCATGCAAAGTGGTTTTAACAATTCCACGGAAGTGAAGTATTTCACCGCGGAAGCGCACTTGGGAGTATTCCGAACATTTGTGATGCCATACCTGCTGTAGGCACTTCGGTCATTTTGTGCGGCCGAATTGGGCCTACACCCAGCAAAGTATCTACTCCAGTTTTAATAGCTGCGCAATTTTGCGACCGTGAAATACATCCAGTTCGACTGCAAGATGACATCGTCTCCAGCGAGGCCTACACCAAATGGAAGGATACGGATTAGCATCGTTGAACACAAAGCAGATGGTTGCTCTTCACCACTTAAAAGCTGTAAAAATAGCGAATGATATCACATCACCTTGGTCTCAAACCAAGGGACGGTTTTGGGCATACCCTAAAATCTATTGTCGTGCCGTCGAGCTGCACCTCGTAGCGTGTGTGTATCAACGAACGGAACGCCGCCAGCTACACATTCTTTACAAAGTGGGGTTTCCAACTAACCAAATGGTGACGGCAGACTTCCATGCAGTTTAATGTTCGTATATCAAAGACAGTTACTTTGGTGTCTTTTCAACATTACTTGAATATAAGTGTATTAGACATAATGATTCTAGTTTGCTTAACTTGTAAATACGTTTAGCACTCAACAAATGTTAGCCAGCTATCTTTCCATCTGTTAGGTGTTTTAATTGTTAAGTGACAGTTTGGAGTATATATTTTTTGTGTTACGAGCCAGATTGAATAAACTTTCGGAGTTTTATTGTGCTGATTATCCGTAGCCACGATTGGGATAAAAGTAAGAGGTCTTTCGTTGTAAACTGCGCTAAGTGGACACAAAAGGCAAATGATTTACAAAAGTTGAACACAACAACGGAGCTACTAAACGCTCCATTACAACCCTTGGTCAATCTTAAACACGGTGTCAGATTCTGCTCAATCTTCCTAATAATTGGTCAGCCAATCCTGTAAGTCTCTTAATAAGAGGTATAAGGTATAAGAGGTATTAATCTTACTTATTTATAACTGATGCGCAAAATATGGTTTATAAAGATAAGTGTGACAGTGCAAGATAAAGTAGAGGAATATGCCCAACGATCACATTAAATGAATCTCTAATACGAGTAGAACAAGTAGTAATGTTAGATACGTAGAGATGCATCTAGAGAAATATGGAAATATGTAAAGAAATGGAGCTCAAATCAAATAATCATTTCTTTCTCCCACTAGATCAGTGGTCGCCAACCTCTTCAATGTGTTGAGCTACTTGTTAATTTTGGAATAAACAGCGAGCTACCCACACGGAAGCCACGTAACGCAACGTAAATGAAATAATCCACAGTTAATTTATCATTATATGTATTTATTTTACTATTTATTTAACTGGTAATACATAATACATAGGTACTAATAATAACTACATTCCTACCTACCAAACGAAGTTGTTTGAAAAATAAACACAAACTTTTATCCAGCCACAACGGCATGTCACGTAAGATTTCAAAATAGTTAATAATAACAACAAAAAAGTAACGCACTATCATGAACATAAACATTGAAAAATAAAAAAGCACGTTCAATGAGAAGGCTGACACTCAGACGCATCGATAATTTTTTTAATGTTTGCAGTATAATTTGATACAGCCATTCGAATACAATTATCCAAATGTTCATCTGTAAGTCGATTGCGATATTTGTTCTTAATAAACTTCATATTGGAAAAAGAAGATTCACACAAATAGGTTGAACTGAATAATGCTTTCACTTTCAAGGCAACACGGCATAGAACTGAATATTTGTCTTTACTTACAATAGGCCAGATACATTTGGTACTTGAGACTAACGATTTTAAGGCTAAATCATTTTGAAAATCAATTACTTCCATTTCTGTTGCAGCGATGTCTTCGCCAAAGTTCTGCATAACACAAGTTGCAAACTGTTGGATATCAATTTCCATAAAGGGTGAAACAACAAACTGCGCTACTAAAGCCATTTCGTTGAAATCCTTAAAACGATTTTTGAAGTTATTCTTCAGGGTAGAAACTATTTCTACATGATATTTGCTGTCATAGGGTTCTAATGGATTTTGAGATATTTTTTCTGAAAGAATAGGAAAATGCTTGGCATCGCTGTTAATTAGGTTTTGTTCCCAAAACTCCAGCTTTTTGATAAATGCTTTTATATCAGAAATCATTTCTGCTAGTTCTTTGTCTCTCCCTGAAGCTGCAATTAAGTTCGTTTAATTTCTCGGTAAATGTCCACGAGAAAACCAAAATCTCTAAGCCAGATTGAATTTTCTAGTTCCGGAGTCGGTTCATCGCGTTTTTTGAAAAATTGAACTATGCCAGATAGGACATCATTAAAACGTTTCAGCACCCGTCCTCTACTTAACCATCGGACTTCAGAGTGAAGGAGTAGGTCCCCGTATTGACAGTCAACTTCATCGGCCAAGGTTTTGAATAATCTTCTTTGTAACGCTTGAGCTCTAATCTTGTTCACAATTTTTACCACCAGTTTCATAACGTTGTTTAGTTTCAGGAAATTTCCACATAATGCTTCCTGATGGATAATGCAGTGGTAAGAGAGAAATTGCGGAAAAGTTTCATCTTTACGACATAACTGCCACCAGACCCTTATCAAAACCCACCATAGCTGGAGCGCCATCGTTGTCAAGCCTACATTTTCGATATTCGGAATTTTCTCGGAAGAAATAATATTTTTTAAATGAGAAAACAACTCCTGTCCAGTAGTGTGTCCTTTCAGTGGAATAAACTTCAAAGATCTTCTTTAATCGTAAAATCACTAAAAACATCCTGACGAACACGGCCATCTGGACAGTGTCAACGACATCTGTTGATTCATCCAGTTGAAGTGAAAAATAAAACACAGTTATCTAAGTCAGTTCTTAACTGTAAAAAAATATCATTGCCTCATTACTTCTACACGTCTCATCACTGTATTAGCAGAAAGTTGCATAGATTTTATAGCTGAAACTATCTCGTCTTTGTTCTAAAGTTGGCAAATAACGAGTCAGCAGCTTCTAAAAACGCCTGTTTTATCATTTCCCCGTCTTCATAAGGTTTCTTTTTTTTGTGCAATTATCTGGGACACACGGTACGATGCTTCAGTTGCAGCCTTATTTTTGTCGATTGTTCTTAAAAATATTGATTGTTGTCCAATTAACTGCTTTTTTAACTGTTTCAGTTTCTCCTTTCTGGCGGCAGAATGTAGTGGGAATGATTTTTCAAAATTAGAATGTACAGTTTTATGATGTCTCTCAATATTTCCTTTTTTAGCAACGGAGACCGAAGTATTACATAACAAAACACACATTTTTATCTTTAACTTCTGTAAAAAAGTATTGTTCTTCCCATTCCGAATGAAAGTGGTATGTCTTTACCTTCTTACAACTGCTTGCCATAATATTATTTTTTGTTGTTCACTACTAACCCAACCGCTGGACGTTGGTTACGCGTTCAGTTTTAAACTAAGCGCAATGTCGCCGCGCCGTGCGTATTTATCCCGTTCAAAGCAATCCAGATCGTTCTCGAACACTAACGCACTGGTCCGGCTGGTCGGTTCTAGCCGATTCTAGCCGATTCTAGCTTGATGGCGTCAGCGGCAGATCGCTCGCCGCAACGTTGCCGCTGTTTATGTTTAATATTATGACAATTAGATTTTTTTGTGGAATTTTAGGAAGCTTCTCTGATTTTGTATTTTTTAAATTAAAATCGTTGTGAGAGCTACCAGAATTGCCCCCGCGAGCTACCGGTAGCTCGCGATCGACAGGTTGGCGACCAATGCACTAGATAGTACTTCTTTGCAAAGCAATATTTAAACCAGTATGGATGTGAGGCATTCAAATATGAGAAGCCTCATTTATCTGAAACTGAACGATCTCTGAAAGGTTGAAAGGCAATATGCTCCGAATTATTATTAATATACCTCGTTACATCACTAATGTAGACATACAAGCATGTGTTCTGCGAAAGATCTTATAGCACAAAGTATTTACATTGAAGTTGCCCATCAAAAAATTTGTTAGCAGAACATTTATTATGCAATAGTAACTACAATCCTAGACTAAAAACACCTTGTACCGCCCTTCAACTGAAGATGTTCATAAACCTGATTACCTCAAAACTCTAGGTGATATATTGTCATGGGTAGGAGCTAGATGATGGTTCTTAAGGCTAATAATTGAATAATAAAAAATAACTCATAGAATCGGAACCAGTCGTCAATCACTATAACACTAAAACCAGTCTAGCTAACAGTCTAAATAAAATTCACCCACCGTGTACCGCTTCCAACTTACGCTACGCTTGGTCAACTAAAACATGTAACAGTAGTAGGTGAAAAATAACGAGGCTTTAATAGCTAAACTATGTAACTACAGTGAACAGTCAACAAAAACGACCCAGGAAGTTCCATGTTAGACAAGAGAAACATTTAATAAAGATTAAATAGTATAGAAAAGTGATTAAAATTTGGCCCAACAGTAAATTTCCCGTTTAAATATTAATAGAGTTCATAGGGCATTTAATTGAGTTAAGCTCAGTAACAGAAATCGAAGAGCGAAACATTATCTTAAACAATAAACAGCCGGTAGGCGCTGGCAAAAAGCTAATCTCTGACTTGAACCATGCAAAGTCTTATCAAACAAAGTAGCTATTTTTGCGGACCGCTAAAGGAAGAAAACTTGTTTTTGCAATATTCTTACCCACAACTCACAATGAAATTTTAAATACATATAGCAAAATAAAAGACATTTCTAGAGGCAGACATGGCAACCAGGTCTTCTCGGAGCAATTCCGATAATGAAATATAGCAAGGCTAGAAATGACCTCTGAAACTACTGTCGCCCCCAGTACCGTGAGACCACCTAAGAGATCCACTTAAACGAAAAAAGCCTTAGTTCCCGGAGCGGGTGCCAACTAAAATTAGCGGGAGCGGTCCATGCAGCAGAAAATCAGATTAAAAACAATTTCCAGCCTATGCGTTAGACAAATAGGCCTGAAAACACAAATCAGCTCATTAGCAAAGCTAGCACAAAGGTAATAAGCCTACCTGTAAGGTGGAGATTGGCCCTAACGATCAAGTACAGGAAAAATTTAATTTACACGGCTTGCATTTTCGTTTAAATAACGATGCAACCGTCTGCCCAAATATGGAAATTTTCCTAGGACACGGTGCTCTCTGAGGTAAGCTTGGGGGTTAAATTCCAAAATAGCCCTACCACACAAAACTAAAACGACGTAGTTGGCCGGATGGTCGAAGAGAAGGTCCATTCCAAATCTGCCTTACGAAGGCTACAGGAACTGCGGACTGAAGTTAGCAAAATTAAAAAGAGCCTCTCCAAAATCGTTTTACTTAATTAGAAATTAATTAAATTAAACTTAAATCATGTTATACATAGTACTTCCATATTACTTTGTTTAACACGAGACTGAAACAAAATTAGTACTACTTTCCTTGCTACTAACTTTGCATAGTTGATCACTGAGCGTATTGTAAATAGAAATACGTCAACAATTTGTTATCATAGCATTAGGTAAAATGTTACAATAACTGTCCAATATTAAAATCTTAATTTGTTAATATTATATAACGAAAGTAGAATAAATAAATATAGTTGTTAGCAGCAGTAATGACTCAATCAATTATTGATGAAGCCAGGTTCAACAACTTACTGTGAAAGATTTTGCTGAACCATACGGAATAATCGAAATGCGACGTAGTGTAGGCTACAAAGAAGTAAGAAACACCTAAGAAAAAAAACGGCTAGTGCTATACATTCATTTAAAACCATAACTTTATAACACTGGAAGACATGCTTTACACTTAAGTATTCGCAAGAAAGTGATTACATAAGTAACACGCGAACAAATACTTACGACAATATACAAGCAAAAGGGTTTGAATAAATAAAAGCGCAATGAATCGATTGAGAGAAGTATAAAACCTTAATTAAAATGAACATCAGGCTCGCAAGTATTCGCAAGAAAGTGATTACGTAAGTAACACGCGAACAAATACTATACGACAATATACAAACAAACGGGTTTGAACAAATAAAAGCGCAATGAATCGATTAAGTGAAGTATGAAACCTTAATTAAAATGAACATCAGGATCTCGAAAAACTATTTGATATAATTTCCATATTTCTGCCCACAACGAGGCCTCTCCGAATATACACAAATATAGATAAGGTACAAATTATCGCGTAAAAAAGTATTTCACATAATTTCTAAATATCAGCAAAATTACGCGTCAAAAATTCCCCTCAAATAAAAATGAATAGCGTAAAACTACAAAACACAGAGTAAATAAGATTTGGTAAACAATTGATTATTGTTTATTGCTTACATAGGTTTAATCAAAATTTTAAAATATACCATGAGTGATCTACATGAGATATGATTCAATAAGCTATGTATTTAAGTTGTAACGAAAAGCGTGAGATGCGGTGTCAAGTGCGTAAACAGATGAAACAATTAACGAACCCGATCTTATCAGCTTCGACGAGCCTTGGAATAGTCTGTCAGGACGGGCTCGCGACTATAAATGTTCTGGCTTTCTACAGTGTCAAATTTAAAATCTAATCCACGGATTGTTGGCAGGTAGCACGGCGAGTGTCGCTATCCACGTAGAAATGTTAGAGCAGAAACTTAGAACCAAAACTAGAAGGAGCAGAAAAAGAGGAGAGACGAGAAAATATGGAAAAGGCCTAAAAATAAATTCGACATAGCATTAGTCCACGTGAAATCAAAGATTATCAAATTCTTTCATTTTTTGCGGACAGCTACTAGATTTTTTGCTTGTGAAATATTATCACATCCTCAGGTAACCAGATGGGTATAGCAATTTGTTAAATTAATAAGACTAAATCTGTCCCAAATTGCCGATGCTCTGAAAGCGTCACCAAAAGAAAATCCCTAACAAATACATGACACAGCTTCAAAAGTCAAATAAAAAATATCTGAAAGGGAAATAGAGACCTGAAACATGTCCCCACCCTGAAACTGCATATGAAAAGTTCTCGAAAAAAAATCATTAGCAACTATTAAAGCAATTTGAAATACACGACGGCAACTTGGGATTTCCTAAAAACTATGTTTTTTCAAACAGAATTTGTCTCAGCTACGCCTGAGCTCAGTAAAAGTAATTAATAATATTTTAATATTCTATCAGTTTATACGTTTGTGTATTGTATTACTTACTTGTAAGTAAATTTAGTTCAGTATCGAACTGCCGCTAGTGTGCATGAGTTTTTATCACCCGTCAGCCGCGGTTCTTAGTGTGCTGTGTTTGCGTTGGAGAGAGAGCGAAAGTGCAAAAAGCGTGGGCAAAAAAAGCGGCATAAGTGGTGCCACCTTTGAAAGGAAGAGGTTGTTCCTTCGTGCTGTCAAATTGTGTCAACTCCCAACATTTGAATTGTAGTGCAAGACGCTCAAATAACGTCTCGGTTTCCAGATATTGGCCCAGTGTAATTCTGCCGACAACATCTTAAACCACTAGCTACAAGACCTTCACAGAGAGGGAAAGAATGCCTACACCAGGTGTAGTAACGTGGATGTGCGTACCCGCACACAATTATTAAAGGTTGGCAGTCTTCGCTTTTGATATCTGTGAAATTCGCGTCAAAAATTAGGATACATTTTTGGGTTACGCCTACAAGCATCGTGAGAACTTATGACGTCAAACATAATATCTCCGTGTGACTATCGAATTACTGCGACAGTCTTGAGGACGACCGGTCTTCTATGCACTTGAATGTTCACGTAAAAAGTACAGTCATTCTAGTTTTCTTTTAATATTGTTTAAATATAAATGTATGTCAGCCATAATTATTCTTCTTTGTTTGACTAGCAAATGCATGTAGAGCTTATAAATCTTTTGTAGGTTTTATATTATGAATTAACACAGTTTGGTTTATTTTAGGTATAATGTCAATTGCCTTCTTGTTTCATTTATGTGTATTTAAAGCCAAAATATAAATGCTTTACACTAAGCAGATTGGATTTTATTCGAGTAGAAGCTTAGAGTATATCTATTCAGTGTTTCGAACTACATTGGGTCAACTTACGGAGCTTTGTTGCATTGAATATCAGTAACCTCGCCTGCGAAAAAAGTAAAAGTTCTCTTGTTATAAACTGAGCTAGCTGGCAATGAAAAGGCAAATAAGTATGAAAATTAAACTTCACAACGGGGTTAATAAATGTATCATCACATTCTGCTCTTGTGACATGATCATATATTCTCTTTTGTTTTGTTATATAATAATTGAAGGCAATATTATTCTTATAAAGTGGTCGGACCGATAGAAACAGAAGATGGAAATTCGAAGTTACACTTTCGGACCGTAACAAATTAAAAATATATAGTGAACAGCAACAGATAATTACTCTTTATTCCTGGTTAGTGGTTACATGCAGTAAATTAATTAGCATCAGCGTCTTTGTAATTCTGGATCACTTGTCTAATTCCGATAAATACGAGAATTGTTGCAAAATTTTGATTTTTTTAGATTATATCAACCTTACAAGCTTTACAAGTTCTACAAAAATGATACCACGAAATCCCCGAAAAAAATAATCACCACTAGACAGATATCATACTCAATAACAACAGCTTGACGTCTATACCGCCGATTTAACATAAATAAATAGGTTTGCATTTGAAATAGATACATTTTATCCTCGTTTATTAACGAAAGTTAGGCATCATATCTAGATTGTAAATAAACTTTGTGAGTGCTGCATCAGTTGGAAGAAGGCCCAATTTCAATTACCAACAAAACGGTGTCACTTCACATAATACATTGAGCGTGTGTAAATATTTACATAAAACAATAGAATCCGATAACCCCACTACTATATTATTTGTGGAAACATGTCGATATTCTACAAACGTATTCTTATATGAAAAATATATTTACCCAAAATGCCAAATAATACCTACATCCATATCTCAAAACGACTGAATTTATTTCTTTAGTCAACGTTGTGATCAAGGGTTCTTACGCCGAGACCAGTTAAGAGCAGACGAAACGAGGAGTGCAAGGAAAGAATATTTTATGCTAAGCCCATTTGTTAAAATGCAAATGATATTGTTTTCGTGGGGAATAATTTGAATTTACGAGGGACGGCGGAGTAATTCAGTAAACACACTTAATAAGCATTATATAAGTAGTGCAATAGAGCGGCCGAAGCTGCCGCTAATTGCGCCGCTAAGACTAGAGCGAGGCTTGGTTATGAAATTACAAATTGTCACATTAACTCCCGCCGCTCTAAAGATCTTGGATGAGCGAAAGTGGAAGCGTAAATATTTGATTTTAAAACTGCGCACAGTTTCTTCAAAAAAGTCTGCGAAAATGATGTGTCTACGGAGTGTAAAGGCAATTCATGAATAAGATCTTTGAAATTAATACAAAAATGGTATTAATTTTTTATTTAAAAAGCACAAAAATATTGTAACTTTGAAGTTGAAAACAGACGAAACAAATCTGTTAAGTGGGACAACTGACTTTTCAAATATTTAAAAATCGCAACAATTTTAAAATTCCTATAGATAAAAATGATTTCTATAGAACGTTGTAGTTTGTATTCTTCCACTTTGGAAAGATCCGTACCGGCAAGTAACTGTATGTCGACCCCTAGAACGACAACTATAGTAACTCATATTACAGTACATACAATATCTTTAGGTCCAAAAATTAGAGAAATGCGTAAAAAAGTTAAAAACAAGCATCAATTGCTGTATCATTTGACTAATTATGTCTACAGAATTGTGAACTATATCCAAGTACAGTTAAAAAGGCGACTTCTTTTTAAGGATTATATTTTTTCACGACCTGGAGTAGAAATGAGCTTTTAGGTTACAAAGATTGTGGCAGAAATCAGGTATTTCTCTCTAGAGAAATAATACTTATATAATCTCACTAGAAAGAACTGTTACAGCTGAAAACGACTTTCACGACCTTACAGCACTTTGGGGATAGTCTAAATGAGTTGTTAGAACATGTTAATATTCAAAAAGGCAAAGCTCACTCTAATCATGCTTCAACTTGCTGTAACAGATGGTTGACCGGCTATTTGTTCAGGAAGAAGGGCGACGTACGGATCAACACGACGTATTTTAAAACGAGATGCTATCGTAATAGGGGTTTATTGTAATCAAAATAATAATCAGAATTGAAAATGAGCGCCACGAATTTCATTGATAGAATTGGGACGAAACTTTTCGGCCGGTCCTCGTAGAAATTCGAAGTCAGAGACCATCGCTGCCCTACGACGTTCTTGCAAAACGTTCCGGCAGCTTTGGGACTTACTTTTGTTGGTCTTTTAGTTTCGCCAAGACACCTTACAAATAATACATCAAAGAGAGCACAAACTATGCACAAAACACATAATATAAGAACCATATATAAAAGGAAAAGTCGTTTGAATTGAATTTGAGTCTTCTAATTATTATTTGACATTCCACTAAAATTTTTTGAGTTATGTTTTTGTAATCAGCCCCATCAGCTGTTCATATCATTAGTACGGGTATATAAGGCTTTTCTAATAAATCGTATCGAAAAAAACATCTTCAACAAGCTTCCCAGGACGAGAAACAGAAGAAAATCATAATGAAACTATAGGATTCATTTTACGCTATTCTTTTCATTGTTTGGTAATTATAGCCTATTCATTTTGGGGAGCTAATTTGTAGATATAAACCTATCAAAACACACAACTTACATGTTTTATTCTTTTCCGTTTGTGTATTACAAAAATGGAATAAAGCCCTTCTGTCATTACCTGTTTGTCAAAATTTTGCACATAATATATAATTTACCCAAAGAAATTTTTTAGTTATTATAGTTTTCGTTATAAAAGCCCAAGTGTATAATCGATAAATCCTTGGAAGTAGCATTAGAACAATATAGAAGATATTTTGGGAGAAGAGGGAAATATTTTGACGATGCGTTCTGCAGGTCAAGCATTACGGAGATAATTATATCTAAAGTTTTATAAATTAAATTTACTATTAATACTTTAAAAGTGAAATTTAAATTAACGATGATAAAAGTTGGAAATAGCAAATATTTGACATTCGAATTTGTCATTTGCTTCTAGTTAAGTAAAACTGTTTCAATTAGCAATTTTTTGATTTCGATCTGTTAACTTTAGGTGAGAATGGTTGAGAATCCGACGCGCGACCTCTGAACACATCCTCAAAATATTGCTCTTTTTTCCTGAAATACTTTTTATATTTAAGAAAATATAGTAGTTTCGACAAGAACAGGTTCGAGAAATGTACAGAAGAATAAGACCGGGTTGATGTACTCATATTTGTAAAAGCAAAAACTTGCAATTAATGTATTCTTCTCACCTTAACATATAAATTAGAAAATAGACATTCATTAAACATCAACATAAGCAGAAAATCTGTAATAGGCTTTACCCAGAACTGCTCTCGTCCATATTGTGACACTAAATAATATTAAATCAAATTAAGTTAGGAGTAAAAATATCTTGACGTTTCTAATAAATTAAATACATTTTCAAATAAACAAAATGTATCTCGCTGGGTTTGAACCCGCTGCATCTGCAGAGCGATCGTAACCGCACCCCTACATAGAGATCGTATCTGCATCGATAAAGCCAACTACGCTACCGAGCCTCTTTCAAATAAGTCCGGCGCGCTCCTCTCTTGAACAGAACGTTGTTATTGTTGAAATGTTTTTACTCTTTTGTGACATTATCATCTATCGGTTGAGCAGCCCAGTAACTATAGGGTTTCACTTCAAAAAAATTAGGACCAAGCTGGATTTTTGCATACACCTTCATTTTGACGTTATAAATAACGTGCGAAAAGTCCCCATCGATATCGTGACCACTAACAAAGTTATACGGGGTCAAAGGCCACAGAAATAAGTTTTTCGCTTGATATTGGTTGTACAAAGATTTTTTCTGAATCAAATATGTAGAGCGGAAACTTTTCTACAAAAGTAGTAACTTACACTTTTTACGTAGGACAGTCCGTTTTAAAGAACACAAGAGCTCACAATGCGTCAACATCAGGATATCGTGCCTTTTTCGCGCCTATTATCCAGCAGATGTCATAATCCCCCTCGGTGTCCGTCAGACAACGATCACATTCCTCAGTATAAAGCATCGTGTCATTTGGCAACAAAATGATGCTTTCCATTCCATTTTTGATAAATATATTGATTATCTAAAACGACATTATGGTTCCAATATAATAGTCTTATTTGATGGTAATTAGTTATGATGATTCGACCAAGAATATCAAAGCAATTGAACAAATTTGACGATGCAATACACTTTCCGGTTCTTTTGATGTTTTCTTTGATCATATGATGCCGGTACCAATGAGTCAAGAAAAATTTCTAGCAAATCGTGGAAATAAGCATAGATTTATTTCGATATTGATACAAAAATTTGCTGCTTCTAACATTGCTACTAAGCAAGCTCGGGACGATGCTGACATCCTCATAATACAGACTGCACTTGAATCATCACCTACAAATACAACTGTTGTTGTAGGAGAAGATGTAGATTTGCTTGTTATCTTTATTGCACGTGCTAATACAGATCAGCGAATTATTTTTTCAAATCCGGCAAAGGCAATGTTCAAACAAAAATTTATTCTCCCAATAGGATCGGTGGATACAGGAACTGCAAACAACATATTTTATTTGCACACGCTATAACGTGATGCAATATAACATCTGGGCTTTTCAATCGCGGTAAAAAAAAGTTTGAAGTTGATCCAAAATCGTCAAGATCTACAGCGCTCAGCGGAATTGTTTCATCAAAATTATTGTTCTCCTGAAGTTATCATTTATCATACAAAGTGGAATCAAGTTTTTATTGGCTATATATGGAGCACCTCTTAAAGAGCGGTCACTTGATAACTTCCGTTACCTTGTTTTTGCGAAATCAACAAGGTTGAATAAACCTGTTAAATTAACAGCCCTTCCTCCAACAACTGAAGCCGCCCGACAACATCTACTTCGAGTATATTATCAAATTCAAATTTAGTTGGGCAATGACTTAAATCCTGAACAGTGGGGTTGGGTAATGAAACAAAATGTGTTAGAACGGGTAAAGACTTTGTTACCACCAGCGCCTGACGAACTCCTTCATATGATTTTCTGCAATTGTGCAAAAGGCTGTGGAACAAACTGCGGTTGCAGGAAGCTTGGATTGCCATGCTCAGTTGTCTGTGGATACTGTCATGGTCAATCCTGTTTCAACGTAAGTCCATCCGAATCTGAAAATACGTTGGAAGAGGACGATGAGATAGACAACATCTTCATAGACCTCGATCACGAGAACGGAGAAGGATCACAACAGGACTCATCAATCGCTGATGATGATTTTAATAAGGAGTCACTACTTCCTCTAGAACACGATGAGCAAGAGGAAGTTTGATTTTTTGATTTTGAGAGAAACATGGATTAGGCCTATGGGAAAGACCATGTAAAAAAATGCGCGCCGTGCATTCTACCTAAAACGTAGTGCGGAAACGAATGCATCCACCATTTACAGCACGATTTCCTTATGTTGAGGCATTTTGAGCTCTCTAACTTGAAAATGAACGGTCCTACGTAAAAAGCATAAATTATTATTTTTGTAGAGAATTTTCGAGTCTACATTTTTTATTAAACAAAAATTTTTATACAACCAATAGCAAGCGAGATATAAGCGAAAAACTGATTTTGGTGACCTTTGACCCCGTATAACTTTGTTAGCGGCCACGATATCGATGGGGACTTTCCACAGGTTATTTATAACCTCAAAGTGAAGGTGTATGCAAAAATCTAGCTTGGTCCTAATTTGTTAGAAATAACACCTCTTTAATATTAGGAAAAATAAAAGGCAGAACTATATCTCAAATACCATATTAGGAGGTCAATACTAGATATAAGATAGTGTCTTTGAGGGAAGTGAATTTAAATTACTTGGAAGCGAGGCTGTATTAGTGAGGAAGCAGAAGAAGCGATCGCTTAAACAGTATTGGTAGTTGGAGAGGGGCCATTGACGAGGTAATACAGTAAATTTATTTATATTGGTTAAAAACGAGTTTAAGGAGCCATAATCTAGACTTACATGAGACACCCCTCAGAACTAATCGGAGCTTGCGTCATCAGAGTCAAAGTTGCTCTACTAGCTGAAAGACGGCGTGTAGGTATATACGAGGGGTGTCTGACGGAAAATGAGCCTGCTCCATTTGTAGCACGATTTTATAAAAGTTTATAACCTTGTTGCATACATCAACTCTTGCCATGGAAGTATGACAAAGTTTGACCAAATCGCATCACAACTGTAGTTGTCAGCCTAACGAGAAGGAAACATAGCGCGCGCTGTAAGTGAAATGCCTAAATTTGAGTACCGTTCGGTAATCAAGTATCTCACGAAGAAAGGACTTCCTGCAAAGGACATTAATGGGGAGTTGAACCGTGTTTACGACAAGTCTTCTTCTTCGTATGCGACAGTTAAAAGGTGGGTTCAGCTGTTTTAACAAGGGAGAGAGTCTATCGAAGACGACGACCACCTTGAGCCCTCAGTTTCGGTAGTGACCGAGGAAAATGTAGAAAAAGTGATGGAAATGGTGCTCACAGACCGGCGAATTCGTATTCGGCAGATAGCTAACGAACTAAAGATTAGTAAAGAAAGAGTTGGAACTACCCCAGGCTCAATTTCCGTGAGACACCCCTTGTATATATTTTTATATATTTTCACTTAAATGGAAAAACTACAAATAAGTCATCTGTAATACCATTTATCTACTAACACTTCTATACGGATTGGAATCGTGAACAGTTAATACAAAGAAGAACATATATATAAATAAAATAAAGTTAATAAGAAAAATTCTGAAACAATAAGAGGACGAACAAGGACCAGACAAATAAGAGATTAGTTAAAAATAGAACAAAAGTGACATTTTTGGTTCAGATATGTACGAAATATGTCCAAAACCAAGCACATGGAGAGCATGAACATTAGGAACGAAGAAGAAAGAACAACAAAGAAGAAATACTAAATGTGGTAGTTAGTTCTAACAATCGTATTCACCCTGGTAGCGCAGGTTTAAATTGCACCGACTGCGATCTTTCTTGTCTTGGATAATTGGTGTAGTTTGCATTACTAAGTGATTCCTCTTATTGTTTCGGTATTATTAGAAATAGTAAGATATTTTTATCTATTTTATACACGATTTTGAACACTCTTCAACGATTTAGCAACTGTTGTTTTTCTTGCAGTGCAAAACTATTTTTTAAGTTTATATTTCCATCCTTGTCCATTACATCGTAAGATACCGTTCCGAATATTCTTGTAATTTTTATTGGTATTTCTGTAGTTTTCTAATTTATTTATTAAACAGTTTTTGATAGTACAATTGATTGACTCATTCGATTAGAAGTGAAATGAAATGGTAATGATATTTACATTTTCAAGTATTTTATTTTAATATTCACCAAAGTATGTATATCTTAAGAATAATTTTCTCTTTATTCTATCAGTATTTCGTTTGTATTTATTTACCATTTGCATGCAAATGTGTTTTAAATAAATTACATTACGAAATTTAGTAAACGTGTTACCTATTTTCATTTCAATCACCGGTTCACAGCGAGCAACACTTGACTTAACCATTTATTTCAACTAGGTGCAATTACTAGCCGAGAGATTGGGCTATTTCTAATGATCCCATTTAAATCGTAGCGCGCTGTTAAACGTAGCCTTCCTCGGATTTAAAACACCAAGAAAAAGGTCTAAAACCCGCAGTAAAATTGTCCCTCTCTAGGTTTTCGCTCACTCATCCTGAAATATTCCTGAAGCACCGTTTACAGCAAGCGGTTTCCATGGCAATTCACGAGGATTTCATTTAAATTGTCACATAACTTCACCCCAATCGCCCGGGGGCGGCAAACTGGCGTTTCACGAACGAGCGCCGAACTTCCGGCCAGCTTCGACATTCCGCTCCCACAAAATTCTAGCAGAAAGTTCGTGGTAATTCACTAGGATTTAATTTAAATTAGTTTTCGTGGCGGGGTCGCGGTAACATTAGAATTGTTACTGTGTTCAATATGTCGAGGATCATGGGGGATTCAGAGCAGCTTTAATGTGTCCTTTGTGAAAGAATGTCTCTAACCGTAATGGAAATTGTACATTTGCGAGATTCGTCCTTTCTGTTTTTGCGATTAGTATCTGCGCTTACTTTGAATGTTGCAGAGATAAAAAGCAGTCTTTGTTTGTGGAATTTAATATGTTGAGCTGTAATCGACAGCTGTGCTTTTATGTTTGCTTCAACATTATGTTCTTTATGCCAAATATGTAGAGAAGCATTGGGCCTTTCCGCTATAAAACAAAACATAAGCCTGGTACATTCTTTTATTGTTCATTGAAATGTTAAACAGTATTTAACATGATCGCGTCCTCGAATGTTAAGATACATTTAACATGCATCCAATCATTTAACATGCATTCACTATAACAACATCACACATATTCATGGTAGTCCGATTTCGATTTAGCTCTTTTTAGTAATTATTATTGATTCAAAATTATTGCCTCAATAAACAAACTAATGAACGTATTTCGAGGGGGAACCGTCTTAACATTTCTCACATAAATTACCACTCTTGCTTCGCTGCGCTCGCTCGAGTTGTAAAAATATGCTCGAATGTTAAGACTGGGTTACCCCTCTTAATACGTTAATTACTATTAATATTTAGGAAAAATTAACAATCAGATTTTCACAAAGTCTATAAAATCTCAGACGCGAAATAAAGTGCATTAAAAAACCGTTATCAAGTGGTCTTGTGTCAAACAGTAATTTTTGAAAGTCATGTCGTAACTTATTTTATGGATTGCGTATGCACACAACCTCACTTTGACAACTGACAACTCATGTGATCTAGTTGAAAGCCCTCCCGATAACGTTTTTTAACACTTACTTTTTAGATACTCGGAAGCTTCAACAAACTGTCTACGGTGATATTAATTTGCAGATGTTGTTTCTTGCGTTGGACAGTTTCAATATTTTACTGAAACAATTAATCAACTGGTGGTATAAATTGTCTTGTGTAACTAATACTATTAGAAAAGACGGCGACCACATACACATAAAGAAAAAGTAGTTATACCTTAACAAAACTAGAATAATATAAAACAGCGAAGTTCTAATAGAGTGATATGCAAACAATAATATATTTGGTGCAAGTAATATTCAGTAAAGTAATACATAAGAGATAACAAATCTATCGAATTATTAAACATGGCTAATATTTCCAAACTGGCATTCTGCCACAAGATAATATTAAAGCTATGCCAGTAAATATACCGGGTGTCTTAAAAGGAATTACATCTAGTATGCTTTGAATTTCCCATAATGCAATACCAATAACGATCTAGCGGTACATAAAAATTTACATGCAAACAAAATTCAAAACCTAATAGATCTAATTCTTTTTAAGACACCCGGTATTATGGTTAAATAGATTTTTAATTCTAAATATTTACTCCCAACATCTGTATCAAGTGCGAAGTTTGAATGATTAATAATAATAATGATCATTAAATTAATATGTTCTTTTTATCTATTGCTTCTCGAAGAAAATATTCTATACAAGAAAATACATAACTTAATAGAAGTAATCCTCAAAAAAATAAATGCCAAAAAATTAAGAAATGCAATACCATGCCTACATCACAAGACGGGAGAAAACCCAAAATGCGAAATTTATGGAGACGTATCATTGCTAGAAGTGATTTTCAAACAGAACATTAATGTCTAAAACAAGGTTAACAAATTACACGGATGAAATCAAAGGAAAATACCAGGAAGGCTTCAATAGAAATAGACTCGTAATTGATTAAATATACAGGGTGTTTCCTAAATTCGCGCAGAAAATTTACTGGCATATTCCTTGGCTTATTCTATGACAAAAATTTTGTATCAACATGGGTCCGCAAGTTCTTCGTTTTCGAAATTTTGAAAAATTTTGAAAACGCGTAATATCAATTATAAATTTGGTGTGTGTATATGGGACACCAAGAAATTTTTTTCGTGTCGGTAAATCATCTTTCAATTCACCAGTGGGGTGTGTACCACAGGAAGGAGATACCACGTGGATACCACTGATTACAAACTGTAGCCTCTTGGGTTTTTTTTAAATGCGCCGTTTTTTAGTAAAAATTAGAAAAGTGAAACCGGGTGCTGCCAAATTTATTTGTTTATTATGTTTTTGAGCGTGTACTTAATCCAATGAGACTAAGAGCTGAGCCGTGTATCATGTCGGAAGTTAGTCATTTTCAACAGTCTCTTCGATTCATTTGCTTCCTGAAAACTTTTTTTCTTCTAATTTGAATGTTTTTATGTTTCGATAAATAAACAAATTTGGCTAGCACCTGCACTTATTTGTCTAATTTGTACAAACAACTGCATTTTAACAAGAAACCCAATATTTTTTTGAGTTTTAATCGAGAAATTTAAAAAATTAAGAAAATCAGTGGCGTCCACGTGACATCGCATTTTTCTTACTCAATGGTGCAAAGTGAACTCCTACGCATGCGAATAGTGAACTGAAAAAGGGTTTACCGACACAAAAAAAAATCCTTGGCGTCGCATGTGCACATACGAAGTTTGTAATTAATATTCGAATGTGTTTTTAAAAATTAATACGATATACGATTTCTTTCTCCCAATTTCAACACCTATTTTGATATAAACTTTTTGCCTTAGAATATGCCAAATACCATTCCAACCAATTTTCTACACATACTTAGAGAACACCCTGTATATACTTCAACACACACAGATGATGGGTATCTATCATGGACAACGAGTATACAGAGACATCGCAAAATACTGAAAACCATGTAATATAAGCACCCCAGTTCACACTGTTGGCAACATACTAAAAAATAAATCTGGTGTATACACGCACACAACTTCCTTTTATAGTGATCTTATAATTTGATTTTTAATTTTTAAGCATTTGTCAAAAATTTTCTAAAATTGCAAATTCTACAGAAACCGTACAAAATAGAGCGTTATTTCAAGCGACAAATTTTCTCTAAAATTTTAAGCTGAATTCAAATATGTAATAATATACCGGCTGTTTTATTTAAAATAGGAGTTAATAAAACAATGGAAAAGACAAAGAAACCCATTTTAGAGGTATTCAACTGGAAAGTCACCTATTTCACATGAATACACATCAAAAATGTAATAAATGTTTGAAAAAATGGTTAGAGACGTTTTTGAAAAATCGAAAAAAACTGAATAATCACAAGAGTAAACACCTACTTTGAGTTATACGATTTTCTTCAAAAGCTTGCTGTCACATCTAGATAGTACACAAAGCTTATATAATTATGAAGTTTCAACGCCATGCCTTTTTTCGTTTTTGAGATATTCTGTTCACAGGCACACACACAGACACACACACACACAGACACAAACACACACACACACACACACAGACACACACACACACACAGACAGACAGACCAATGAACAAAAACATGTTTTGGGTTCAGGGGACTCTAAAACGTTAAGATCTGTTGAAAACTCAATTTCGAATTTTTGGGGTAAATCCAATACTTCCTTTATTGTAAGGGAAGTAAAAAGGATCGGACAGTAGCAGTGGCGTGTGCCGCAAATTAAATAATTATAGTTAGCTTTCCATGAAAAATAATAAAAGACAAATTGTAAGCACACTTTAATCGGTAAAACTTAAATTCAAAAATACCATGAACGTCATGCTGAAAAATGGCAGATCGGTGCCTGCATGCCAGGTTAGAACATTAAATTCACTAAATCCCAAAACTTTACTGGCCTCATGATCTTTAATCATTTATGATATCTATGCATAGATAGAAAAGTAACACAAAACCAATAGCGAAATGATGAACTTATACAGTTCAAAAGTAAAACGCTGATTCTCCTTCACATACGCGGACCACATGGTCTTCAACACGCGCTTAACCCTCTCAGTGGGATTGGCTTGGGGATGATAGTAAGCGGTGAAAGATATCCGACATCCATAGCGCTTAGCCATGTTCTGGAAGTCCCTACTACGGAATTGGACTCCGTTATCACAAATGATTCTACGAGGAGCACCAAACAGAAGTATGACGTTCTCCTCAATATTCCTAACCACAGCGGAAGCGGTAGCGGCCCGAAAGGGGAAGAACAAGGGAAACTTGCTAAACAGGTCCGTAACAACTAAGATGTGGGTGTAACCACGGGAAGAGTGGGCAATGGACCAACAATGTCCGTGGAGATAACCTCCCAAGGGCGAGATATCTGGGAGTGTCCTCCCATGAGACCTCTAGGAGCTCTTTGCTCGGGTTTAATGCGGGAGCAAACCCCAAAATATCGAACATACAGTAAAGCGAAAATTGACGGTAACAAAATATCGAGAATACAGTAAAGCGAAAATTGACGGTAACTACCCGGAGAAATTTTGTTATACGCTAAATACGAGGCCCAAAATAATGTCCAAGTCGGACAGCACAAGAAATCGGGTACACACAGGGACAAAAGAGAGAGCGCTAAGAAGGGAGTGATTTGAGTCCAGGCCGGAAGCCCCGTGAGCCGAACACCACCCGCACCCTTCGCTGCGTAATAATAAGGCTGAGCCGGTGGATGGGGCAGCTATGCTCGACACCCGAAACCTCCTAGTCAGGAGTCCAAAGCACTCGGAAGAACGTTGGAGGGGAATCAAGAAAAGAGGACAACACTGTAGAAGGAATAGGAAGGACGGTCCGATGTCCGTCTGTCACGTCAGTCATTAGTGGGGATGAACCGAGATAGTGCCTTCGTGCCGGTCGATGCCAACCCAGCCCAGGCCACCGTAGTGTCACCAATAAAGAAAACCTGAGAATGTAGGCGGACACCAGACGGCACGCGCAAAACCAAGGCTCAATCTCCACTGGTCGGGGGTAAGTGTATAAGCTCAGGTTGCGGCTTACACACTGAAACAACCTTGAAGAAGTGGGGAAAGCAAAAGAAAAAGGACAAAGTCCAGCACAAACACTGCCGGAAAACAGCGGGACCCCAAGGTGGCCGACCGACGTCCCCAACCAACCCCCACGAACGCGAACTAAACGGTCTGGCCACAGATACCAGGACCATGATAGGGTTTTAGGTCCTTGGAGTGCCAAGACCCCGAAAAGACTGTCCCACCGGGATCTTTCAGCTGGTAGACCCACCGAGAAAGTTTCTTGTAAATTACAAATGGGCCAACAAACTTAGGGGCGAGCTTGGCTGTGAAGTCTCTAGCAGCATTGGACAACACGTGGTTCTTTCGAAGGGCGGATTCTCCCACCTCAAATTCATCAGGGCGATGACGTAGGTCGTAGCGAGGCTTCGACGCTTGGTAAGCCTTCGTTAAACGTTTCCGAACGTCAAAGTAAACCTGCTTAAGGGCTTTAGATCGCGGTTCTACATCATCACGGTTAAACACAGCGCCACGTTGGGCGCCAGATTTTTGTTATCCCTTATAAGCACAAAAAAGAGGGTGGTAGAATAATACTTACGTTAGTTGCTCAACGAATCGAAGCAGCATTCAAAGCACCAAATTGCTTCAATCAGCCAATGCCTAGGCGAGTCACTACCAATCGCTAATTAAAGGTCGCCGATTAGCTGCAGCCGAAGACGGCCGTGGGTTCATTAGATGGGGGGATGGCGCCACCAATTTAAAGGATAACAAAAAAAATAACACAGAGCCTAACCCCTAATTCAGCGATTGATAGATTACGCTCCAGCTAAATTGGAACACTGTGGACTTAATAAAACGGAGCAGAACTGAAGTCAAACAATTAAGTGCAGGGGAGACAAATTCGTTTTATTCACTTGTAAAGCCGGACACACATAAAATACATATAAGTAAAAGTTTAAGGCCGATGTAAAAGCATATAAATGCCTCAAAGATCCTTGTTTGCAGAATGGGGTAGCCAATTAAAACACCAAATAATCAAAATAGGGAAAATTCCTGGAAGCTCCCGAGGAGTGACGTTAATATAAAATTGTAAATTACAAGCGGGCAACCGCCCCAGGAATTTCTATAGCGTGGTACATGTAACATTGAATATCACAATTCATAGCTAAAGTGAAAGCTAGAGCGAGGGGAAGCCTCGTACATTACAGATTAAAATAGGTGATCAAATTGATACGTCCAGACCATGATATAAATATCTCGCGCTGGTATATCGCGCTAATCTCAATTTAGAAACAGACTACTTTCGGCAGTCCTTCATAGATTGAGGCACATAAACGCGTACAGCCAGGCTCACTAGCTGGCCACCGTAAGCACAATTAATAGAGCAGCAAGGTTACCCTGAGCTGGTGCGACGCCGTCTTAGCGTTGGTAACATCGCAGGAACGGGCTTCCGTGGGCTTGATGGCTTACCCAGAGAGGACAGTAGCTCCTCAATTAAGCGCTCCGAGATAACGCTATCACAGATCGCATCGGGCTGCAAGTCGTGGTTCTCGAAGTTTTTATTTGGGACCCATAACGTGGTGGGGATTAATTATTGAAATAAATGTTAGCGGGCAATCGAAAAGAGGCTGAAAACAATCATACTCACACTAAATTCCCCAAATGTTTTGCTCGGGAAGTTTTGGCGTCAAAAAGAGGCTGCACCAGGCAGTATCTCCAGATTTATATTCAGAGGAATGTCGAGACGCATACAAATCCCCTAACCAAAGGGTGAGAAGTGCCTAGACATCAATAAGCACCTTCTCCAAAATCGCGACCTCGAACAGCGCCAAACTCTTCCAACGACCTTATTCGATCGAACGCCTCGACAAGATGCCAAATTCTCGCGTCGCGAACGTTCAACAATGTGCAACGGCGGCGTATCAACAATGCGCAATATCCGGACGCAATTCGAAAAATATCAAACATACAGTAAAGCGAAAATTGACGGTAACAAAATATCGAGAATACAGTAAAGCGAAAATTGACGGTAACAAAATACAACAGACAGAAACAACCAAACCCATACAAAACGCGGAAGCCCAGTTATTGAAATAGATGAAATAAAAAATTCCATGAAAAAACAAAAAAAAAACAAATGACCACCAGGAGAATATAGAGTAATTCCTGAATTGCCACAATTAGGAGATAAAAATTGCATAAAAAGCTAAAAATATTATTGAAAAAGTGTCTTGAACGAGTCTGAAAGACTGGCATAATGTAGTGCTGATCATACTGCATAAAAAGTGAGACAAGTCAAGCTTGGGAAATTCTAGACCAATTAGTTTAGTAAATCAACTATATAAACTTCTAAAAAAATAATCAGGAACAGGCTGAACAATAAATTGGACCTATACCATTGGACCCAACATTTCTTATAAAGCAAAAAGAGATGAACGTAGGTAATGTTAAACAAATTACACATTGTAATGTTGTAACGTTTCGCTCCTATTTTAAATGGGAATTAATTACAGTAGAATATTATGGCATTTAAAATTTTGCATATTCAACTGTAGAAAAGTTTCAGTCCGCTCGAGACCGCCAGTTCGTCGTTATGCGCGGGTGAAACGAGGAAACGTCCGTCGCCCATTTCTATTTCTGCGTTGATGCAAGAGAAGGGAACGTGATAACAAGGTATAAAATCAAATTTTTCCCGGAACCGAGCCCCAGAATTATTCCGAGATTTTTATTCCGGTAAAGCGGACTACGCTTCTCGAGGCCGATCCCGCGGTCCCAGCTGAGGAAGGGCTTTGTTCCTACCTCAGTTGGGCCACCAGAAGTAGACCAAAATTATACCAGAATTCTTCTAGAAAAATTTAGATCTAGCTCCCCGAACGACATCCCCGACAAGCTACATTAAGTTCACAATTAATTACATTAAATCGACGCCTACCTGGAATTCGGGGCGCGTCAATAATAGCTAGTTCATATTCACGAAGCTGGACCACTTTGCTAATTTCAAGTAGCGCTAACCTGAGATCGGCCTACTCTACTTGGAAATAGTTCAGTTTGAAATAATTAAAAATCCCGAAGTGTTTCCAATTTACTAATTCGAAATAGCACAAACCTGAGATCGGGCTGTGCTATTTTAGATTCCCATTCCCGAAGATTCCCTAATGTATTAATCCGAGACAAAGCAAACCCAAGATCGGTCTGCATTATTGTAAATAACTCGAAACTTCTTCATAGCTTTGCCGCCACTACTAGCAGGTACCCGGAGCACGGTGCCACAGTAAATCTTCTCGCATAATAGTCAATTCCCCCAGGTCAAAAATTCACATAGTTCAAGCTTCATGGCTATTCGACCTCGGCACGTGCGATCTATATGTTATCAACTCCGATAGCCTTTCGTCACCCACTTATATCAGCAAGTCATATTCCACGGTCTTGCACGTGGGGAACAAGAGAAAGTCCATCCAGGTGGTATTTGAAAATTTATTTGCTTAATTCCGCGACTGTACATAGTGTTGAATAAATGTAGTTTCTGTTATTTAGTATTATTTAAATCAGTCAAGGTATAAATAAATCGAACCTGGAACCAATAAAAGTTACCCACTTATTTGGGGCAATGTTAATTAATGCTTTTATTAAATAAATATACCAGGAAGAGTTGCAATGTATGTCATTTTGACAAGTTAGTGTTTTTTTTTAAATGAGTTATCCCAAAGATAAAATTATGTTTACAAATAAGCAAAAAACATATATGATAATGTTTAGCGAAACCCAAAAAAATGCGAATGCTGCTCGTACTTTATACATTCAGCGTTAGCCTAATCTCATAGCACCGTCTGAAAATATGTTTAGAAGTCTAGAATTTTCGATGAACGAATATGAGAGTTTCAGCAAACCTACCAAGCCAAAAGCAAGACCTGTTACTAAAGAAGTTAACGAAATTGTAGTCTTATAAGAGGTTATCGAAGATCCTGATGTTAGTCAGCGAACTTTGAGTACGAACGTGGAGATTAACAGAACTTCTATAAGAAGAATTTTGAAAGCAAATTTATTCCATTCCCTATTTTATCTGACTTTGGTTCAAGCCCTGCATGACAATTATTTTATGCAAAGAATACAGTTTTGCGAGTTTCTTCAAAATCAAATCAACCTACGACTCAACTTTTGAAATTACGTTATATCGTGTGAAAAAAAAAACTCATTTAGGGTAGGCCCTGGAAAGAAAGATAGAAAATCTAGTCATGTCTTAAATTAAGTCTGTAGGTGAATGTGAGATTGCAATTTGTTTATGAACACATCTGTCACTGTGACAGGTAAAAGTTTACACTGCATTAAGTTTAATTGTATTAAGCAAAAGGGAAATAAGATGGCATGTACACAACAACAACGAGTGTAATAATTACAACGGTCAATAAAAATTGTTTTTATTAAGTATTTTGTCTATTGTTAGAAAAATAATTTAAGGTCAAGATGTAATTTAGTTCTCTCTGACTTGGTAGGTCATTTGCATCAATGGTATATCTCAAGTTACGGCAAACTTCAATTTGATCATGGCATGCTGTGAATGAGTTTTCTTTTGGAACACACGATATTTAGTGACTAAGCGAAATTTTCAAACAACGGTGGAGTAAACAGACACAAGCGTTGTTACCCGTTGAGGAACGCAGGTGAACGATATTTACGGTTTTTGCACGATGTCTTTTCTGGATTACTAGAAGACGTTGGACTGGAAGAAGAATCGCACATCTTGACATTTACGAAGTCCCTATCTTACCCCATTACATTTTTTCTATGGGGCACTGTTAAGGGAAAGGTTTATCAAACTGCATTTGAAAGAAAACTTCGCTTTTAGTGTGAAAAACACTTTCATTTTGCAGCTTGATACATAAATAGCTATTATGTACTATCAATAATAGGCGTTTTTAGAGTTTATTTTCAGGGGTAAAGCTAGTCTTTTTTGCTCTTGCGAGATAATAGCTATTTACCAAGGGCATTATAAAGATACTTATGCCCTTTCGAGCGTGACAACTTTACAAGCTTGAGGACCTCCTGCCGAGAGTTTAAAAGTCGCCAGAGGGCTATGAACATCAAGTAATACCCGTGGTGCATACACCGTTTAATTTTCTACATTGAATATGCAAATAACTTGAAAAGCTTGCAAAGCAGTCTCTAACGCCGTCGGGCGTAAAGAGATGGAGTAATGATAACGTCTGCTTTATATATCTCGTATCACAGATATAAACAACAAATAATAGATCAGTGGAATTTTTTTTTTTCGCCCGTTAAAATGACGTCAGCGACATAAATAGCTATTTTTGTATTAAGGGCGTGAAGGAGGCGATTTTGGCCCGCGGCGGAATTATAAGCCAGAGGCCCGAAGGGCCGAAGGATTATAAAACGCCAAAGGGCCAAAATCGCCGTTCACGCCCGAAATACAAACAAGATTTTTTGTATAATCCACCATAAAGCTTTGAAAAATAAATGGCACGATTCGTTCTCAAAAATCAAATTGTTGTTGGTTGCCAATGTGATGCTGGTTTTTTAGGCCTTAGAGCGCAAAAGGCATTATTTACGCCCGCAAATTATTTTTAGGCCTTAGGGCGCAAACGGCACTATTTACGCCCGCAAATTAATGCATAAATGACCATATTTTAGTACGATTTTACAAAAAAGCATTTTATCTCCTGCTGACGTTATTTTAGTGGGCGAAAAACAATTTTACCCCCTGTTGACGGTATTTCAGTAATTACAAACACGTATTGATGAAAACCATGCCTAGCTACAAAGGTACTATTCAGCTAAAATAATTGTAAGAATTGCCTTCTTTTCATTTCACAACGTTTTATACACTACTCAAAAGAAAAAAGTAGTCACGTATTCAAAGTGGCGTAAATTTAATGCAAGTTTAGGAATCTTGTTGAATGAGGTGTTTTTTCACCGTCTTGGGTGTTTATCATACGACACTTCAGAAGTTTTTGTTCTACTGCCTTCCTCAGATGAATGAACTCCTGGTTAGTCCTGAGCAGGACTGATTTTTGTACGTCTTTTAAAATCAGTCCTTCTTAGGACTAACTAACGTCGTTTGATAAACACCCAAGACAGTGGAAAACGTCCGATAAAACATCTTATAATAGACCACTGTCAAAAATGACATTATTCAGAGAACAGTTTTGTTGAAACTTTGTATATATTGTTATGGTAGCATCTTAAGACCGCTAATTATTTATGGAAGTATGATATTGTTTATGGAAGGATAAACTAATTAATAATTAAAATGTATAAGGATGGATTTATGTAGTAAAAGGACAACATAAATATTTGAGATTTATTTATGCAATAAGAGATTGAATACAAACAGACTACTGTTAAGTGGTAATTATTTTATCAGAAAGATTCTGGCATTTGAATTGAATAATATTTGATTTGGTAAAGATAGTTGTTTAGTAATATCAGAGTTCAGGTCATAATTTTTATTAAATGGCAATTAGAATAAGCCATAAGATAGCTTGAATTAAGGTGAAAGGCAGAGTCGAATGATTGATTTGAAAGTCACTTATAAAAATGTCAAATTAATATAAACTGTATTGAAATGTATCCAGGAGTGTTAGCTTGTCAAAAAATTTGGTATAATAGTGGTTGCTAAGAGAAATGGAAATATAAAAATAACAAAATTTTTTTTAAATGTTAAATGTATTTTTGGTAAATGTAAATTTAAATAATAAAAAACTCTTTAATTAAATTGTTTTTATTATCTGGTTAGTGTATTCAAGAGTGTGATTGGTAAAAATTGACAAAACGAAAAATAAAACAAATTTCTAAGACAAACTGAATATGAATAAGGTTACAATTGGTACAGAGAAGAAAGAGAACAGCTAAAAACAATAAAATAGTTTTAATGGATTAATAAATTTTGCTGAGTATTTGGATAAACTGCATAAGAGTCAGTATTAGGTCTCCTGTTTGATTTGGAACTTCATGGGAGTTGCTGTCAGGTGAATACATCTACACTTAAGTTGGAATTGGATGCACACTGCATGTGAAGATTCTGTTGGATTTGGACGAGCTTGATTAAATGAATTTCTGAATCCAGCATCGAGGCTCTTGTTGGACATCTGAGGTGTCCTACAAGAATTGGATAAAGAGGATTGCTGTCGCTGTTGGAAGTAAGGTGATTCATATAGACTGGGAGCTTACATTGGACTTGAAGGCAGTTTGGATTGCTGATAGCTTGATGGCTGTTGCAAGTAAGGTGATTCCTGTAGACTGAGAGCTTGCAGTGGTGGTGTCAACAACGGAAGCTGTTACAATTAGTTAGAAAGCCGTATTTAAATGGTGGTTCCAGAGGATCAGGAGGTGGACTGCTTGGGTTGATTCGACTGAGATGCTGAGTGGAGTGGTTCAGTGAGCTTAAAGGGTATATGTTAAAAGATCCGAAGAAAATATGTTTTTAATAGTGAGTGAATTACATATTTGAAGGAACTACTTACCCTAGTCGATATTTGAAATAATAATATGTGTAACAGATATAATTTGACTGACTTTTCACTTTCATAAATATTTGACGTTCACAGTTGTAGAACTGTCATGGTATTTTTAAATAATTTTCATTGTGCTAACGAACTATTACAAGTAATAATTTGAGAATGCATGAACCTAACCTGCTTTGAGAGTAGTTGTTCCCATAGAACTAGCAAAAGATTAAATAAACTCGAATAGAACATTCAATACAAAAATAATATCATACAGGTTCAAATAGTCTATGATTTACCCGATCTAATAAAATTAAGCAAACTAAACAGCACAGTAAAGTGTATAGCAGTATGTAGATAAATTGTTTATTTGGATAATGCTACCTGTTGTTTATTTGTTTGTTTGTTAATGGACAAGGTCTAGGCATGCAGAGTATCAGGTACCTTAGACACCGATTGCTGTGGAGTTCCAACCCTAGCAAAGGATCTTTTACATGCTACACATTGTAGTAACATGGGACCTACATTTTTACATCACTTCCGAATGATGGCATTCTGTAGAGAATTTATCTGCATTTTTTATTTTTAAAAACCTCACCGGGATCGGGAAATCGAACTCTCGACCCTTAGATCAGTAGTCAGAATGCTTAACCACTTAGCTATCGACCCCGGCTATCTTTTATTTTCGAGTACAATTAAATTTGTAATCTTTGTATAGTTTAGAGCTTATCAGTAACAAAAACTTAAGTAATCTAGGAAATTTCTGATAGCAAAATGTCATGATTTAAGTCAGTTTCAATTCATTAATTATGATGACAATAAATTCAATACGAAGTATTGCCTCCTCTTGCTCGAATCACTGCTTGATATAGCGTCTTAGCATGCTTCGAATTAGCCTACGATTCACATCCTGTGGGATGTGCTGCCATTCTTCTATCAGAGTTTGTTTCAACTGAGTAAGGATTTGTGGGGGATTTGGACCAGTGTGAACAGCTCTTCCCAGCATATTCCACATCTGCTCTATGTGATTCATGTCCGGACCACATTCTGGCCAATTCATTGTTTGAATGTCTTGATCTTGAAGATTTAATCACTATGTTTGCGACGGACCAACATGTACATGTAGGATTTCATGTATGTATCGTTGTTCATTCAGAGCACCATTTCGAACAATGACAAGCTCAGTACGGGTATCTAATGTAATACCGCCCCATACCATTATCGATCGTCCACCAAAAGGAATAGATTCATGCATTGTATTGGGAAGTTAACATTCTCCTGATCTTCTCCATATATGTAATCATCCATTATTACCTGATAGAAGAAACCTGGACACATCTGTAAATATGACACGTCGCTAGTGCTTCAGCTGCCAGTTTAGGTGTTCTTGGCCGAATATTCATTCTGGGCAATTTGGGCATTTTAATGGATTTTATGGACCTTTAGATTAATTCCATGTAGTATATTTCTAACAGTTTGGTTACTAATTATGCACCCTGTAGCTTGTCGAACGGCTGCCTGAAGGTATCGTGCTATAGCTGTACGACTGCGCAGGATAGCAAATAAAGAAAACGGTTCTCACCTACAGCAGTTTTTCGGTTTCGATCATTTCCAGGACGTCTAGTAACAAGCCCGGTCTCCCAGTAACGTCTCCAGAGCTTCAACGCTGTTCTCTGTACAATTTTCAATTGTTGAGCCACGCACGGCTGAGATAGTCCTTAGCAAAGTTACCTACGGCTCGCATAACCAGTATTGGCGTTAGTTGCCTTCTTATTTGTTTGGCATCTTGAATATGTTCACCCATAATGTTAAGAAGCAGTTTTAGCAAGTACAGTAGCATGTATTCATGTAATAATAATGTCCACCCTACTTTGTTGTTTGTTACTTAATTTATCTAACTTATTTGAAATCAGCGCTTGATTATATTTTTGTATTATGTGGAAATTATGAAAGATAAAGGACCAGTGTTCACATATACCAAGTTTCAACAAGATTCCTAGACTCGCATTAAATTTACACCGCTTTACATACGTGACTACGTTTTTCTTTTGAGTAGTGTATAGTCTGAATCTGCCATGTTAAAATTTCGATCGTACATAAAGTTTTGTATGCACCTCATGAGTAACCAGCGTCTTTGGCCTTTGCCGTGTTATAATTTTTACGCCGCGGGCTAAAAACGCCTGTTTTACTCCCCCAATACATAAATAACTATTACTTCATATGAACTAAAAGTAGATTCTACTTGGTTAGCTATGGATGCAATAATAAATTGTCCTATTGCTTTTTAAATAAGACACGTAAAAGCAGTCGGCCATTTACAATTTTTAGTATTTTGTACTTTTCTTGGTTGCAGACAAAATTGTATGTGTTATTCGGATTAAAAGTAGCTCTGTTTGACTCGCAAGTTTTGCGTTTGCTCGGCTGCGCTTCGCAAATGCAAACATAATTGTTCGTCAAACAAAGTGCCACTTTTAATTCTAATGAGATAATGTATTATATTTACGTTTGGTTGAGTTTGTTTCTTTTGCATGTATTAAAATAAAAATATGTCGTTGTCGAATTAATTCCTTGACCGCTGTCTTGCGTCAACGCTCGTGATATAACTGTGAGCTGTTTTTGCATAATAATAAAAGAGATAGTCCAGAGTTAGTAGATATAGGAGAGTACCGCCACGTCCGCCATGTTTATTCCTTTGACATATGCGTCACTTTGAGGTTTGTAACACAATTCCGTCAACTTGACGTTTGTTAGCAATTCAAAACTTTACTTAAAATTGGCAAGACTGTAAGTCTATGTCAAATTTGAGGTTAGCAGGTTAGATTTTGCGTCAGTTTTGACACAAACTGAAGCAAAAGATAACCTGCTAACCTCTAATTTGACATAGACTTATAGTTTTGCCAATTTCAAATAAAATTTTAGACATAACTCAATCAGTTATCGCTGATGAGAACAAAAATGGCGGCGATCGAGGCATTTTCACGGATCAAAGAATGGCGGTACCTACTCTTTTATATACACTGGCTCTGAGATAGTCTAGGCTGCAATGACATCTACAATTGTCATTCGTAATAAGTCACAATAATGCCTTCGACTCTCTTCGTAATTTATGAAGCAATTACTTTTTCCGTGTTGTTATTTTCCATCTAATTTTGTTTTTGATTGGTTCTTGTTTCCCTTCTTCAGCCATAACTCAGCACAAGTATTTTCTTCTACTTTCTGTCGTTTTAAGTAGCGACAAGACGCTAGATCAGAAAACTCCATCATTTCCTAGGTAGACGCTTTTATTTCTAGTTGTCTGCGGTCTTTCTTGAATTTATGTAATTTCTTTGATTTCTTGTACTTGTTCAGGAAGCACTTCAGAAATGTAACTTGTAGATTTATAGAACCAGGTTATTCTACTGAAGGGATTAAAACTTGTTAAAGAGATGAAGGGTTGTAGGGTAAGATGCGAATTGAGTAGCCAGGCCTAACCGCCCCTTAAGACATTTGTAGCCTATGTCAGTTCAAAAATGCATGCTCCTCAATGCTGGAGAATGTATTAAAGATTCATCTAAAGGTACACTGCTTATATACAGACTTTTGTACTTTTTTTTATTATTCTAGTGGATATGGTGACCTAGTGATTTACTTTACGTACATTGAAAACAAACGTCTAAAAAACTCCTGGCTTGGAAATACATAATACATTGCAACTGGGTAACTATAGCTGAGCTATGACATATTATGAATTAGTTTTGCGGTTTAATTTATTTCCTTCAAATTTTACACAATTGTCTATTTTATGGTCAAACGTTATTTTGAATACTAGTTGTTGCGCGATGCAAGTTAGTTATTTTATCTTCATCCGTGTTGTTATAGCGTCTTAACCAAATTAATTTTAGTATCGTTAAGAGCTTTATTACCGCACTGAGTGCAGTAATGGATATTACCGCACTCAGTGCGGTAATGGACAGATATTACCCCACTCAGTGCGGTAATTAATATTACCGCACTCTTTTTATACAGTGAACCAGAGTTTATTGATGACGATAAAATGTTGAACAATACACGTTTGCTTATGGCACACAACGAAACTCGTTTGATTGCCGCAAAACTCGGCTCACCGCCTCGTTTTGGCAATCAAACTCGTTTCGTTAAGATGCTCATAATCAAACTTGTATCGTTAATATCTATAACCTACTCAAAGATAATTAACAAAAACACAAAAAGACAAAACATTGGGATTGAAAATGATGTGAGCTCTATGGGCGATTGCAAAATGATAGTAGAACACTATTGCGGAAATCAGAAATAGTACATAATTGTAACACTTGCATATTGATTTAAGTGTGTACTGACGTTTATTTAACCAATTAGCAATATTACTCATTTAGTTAACTAGTAACATTGCAATAAGAAAGTCTTATATTCGAAACTTGCCTTTATTCCGTGCGGTTGTGTTTTATCCCAGTGCTCGGTTTATAGTGGACAAAGATAATTTATTCCGACGAAACAAGTAAGAACACTCTTGTAATTAACTTTGCGATAAATAACAATTAAAATATATTACCAATATCTCTCTGAAGCAAATTTTAAAAAAGGAGCTCTCGAAAGGGAGCTCCCGTGTTAAAACACCTCAGAAAATGTCAGACGATAAAAATGCAAGCGGTCAATGTGCTATCGACGATATGGAACACGAACCATTTGTTTGCGACAAAGAAATAGATACTGCCAGCAAGAAAAGGAGCAATAATTCTCCTCCAATACTTAGCCCCAAAAAACAGTTTTTATTCACCAATGCTGAATTACTCAGTAAAAACAAATATTACCTACCAAATTTCAATATTCCTGGAAAGAGTAGCGACAATGATAAAGAACCTCCCTCTCAAACTGTGACATCATCAGAAAAAGCCAAAATTCCACCAATATTTTTGCATAATGCATCCAATTACCAAGCGGTTATCAAGGATCTTAAAAATAATACAGAATCTGAATTCACAACTTCCACTAAAGGCGATTTTCTTAAAATTAATTTATCTTCCATTGAACATTTTCGCCTACTTACTGAATTTTACAACAAGAATGACATCAAATATCACTCTTTTCGAAATCCCAAAGATGCACCGTTATCAGTAATAATTAGGCACGTTCCATGTTCTGTAACCGAAGAAGAGATTAAACAAGAACTCAAGGAAAAGCAATTTCCAGTGCTTAATGTGACAAGAATGCGTAACAAGGACAAAAAACCTATGCCTTTATGTGCAGTCAACCTAACTAACACCAACGAAGCCAAAAGTATTTTTAATTTGACCACCCTATATCATTGCATAATTATAGTGGAACCTAGAAATAAAAGCAAAATTATTCCTCAATATTTGAGATGCCGATACACGTAATTATTGTAAGCTTGACCCCCGTTGCGTCAAATGCACAGGAAATCACTACTAAAAGGAATGTCCTAAATTGAAGAACACTAAACCGCAATGCGTCAACTGTGGCGGAGAACATCCTGCTAATTACAAAGGATGCGACTATTATCAAAATGTGCGAGCAAAAACAGCATCAGTCCAACCGATTTCAGCAGCAAAAAACCTGAGAACGACATCATATGTTAACAGCACAATGTCTTTTGCAAACACCGTACGTGGACCACAACGATCTACTGTAAACCACGAACAAGATAATACGAGTACTTCTGAAGAAAATTCCCTTATCAAAACAATCATCAAAGCCATAATTGATTTCATTGCTCCTCATATGGACACCATCAAGTCATTGTTGTCTTCGGTCATTCCCGCAATATTAAATAATGTAAACAAATAAAATACAAACCTTAGATAACATCACTATGTTAAACTGGAACGCGAACGGCATTAAATCTCAAAGGTCATTATTTATAGCATTTCTAGCAAGATATAACATTGACGTGGCCTGCATAAGCGAAACTCACTTAATTCCAAATGAGCCATTTAAAATCCCCAACTATAACATCTATAGAATGGATCGAAATGCAAGGATTGCATCTGGTGGTGTTGCAATTATAGCAAAAAATTTAAAAATATCTCCTCTCCCTTCTCTAACCTTAGTAAGTTTAGAAGCAGTGGCAGTCACGATAAGATTTAACAATAAAACTAATGTGACAATTATATCCGCCTATAAACAGCCCAATAAACGTCTGATAGAGGGAGATATAACTAACATCTTTAGCAGAAATGAACCAATAATATTGGTAGGAGATCTAAATTCCAAGAACACTCTATGGGGATGTCGAGTTAATAATCCAGATGGAATTCGTTTACACAACTATACTTCTCTATGTTCAGCCCAAATAGATGCTCCCAATGAGGCCACTTATTTCCCATATCGATTTACTAGATCTGTTAATAAAAAAATATATAACCTGGCCAATATATCAGTCAGTAGTTACTGAATTAGACTCGGATCACCTTCCAGTTCTAATAAAATTTTTTATGAAGCCAGATATTAATATGCCTGCACAATATCTAATTAGAGGAACAGTTGATTGGGAAGAATTTGTAGTTCTATTAGACTCCAAAATCAAATGCCCACTGAAATTAATCTCAAAAAGTGACATTGACGAAGCTTTAGAAAAATTCAGTAGCAACATCAAAGAAGCCGTCACGGAAGCTACGATTATAAGAACTAAGAAGCGCCCAAATAATTATCTACATCCTCCAATAAATATACTAAATTTAATTAAAACTAAAAATAGGTTACGACGTTTATGGCAGCGTACAAGGGATGGTCAAATTAAGATAGAATGGAATCGAGTTGCTAGGCAAGTTCAACTGGAACTAGATGAATACAGAATCGAATCATATTCGAAGTTTATACGAGAACTACAACCGGGTGACCCGTCTATGTGGAGAGCAACAAAACGCATACTAAGGGAGACTACGCTAATACCAATAATTAAAAGTAACGGTATAGAATATTGATCGGATAATGAGAAATCCGATGCTTTCGCTACTTACCTTGAAGGAGTCTTTACAACGTCGTTTGATCAAGGGAACGAAGACTTTGTTGCTGACGTTAATTTAACAGTACAAAATCGTGTTATCCTACAGAATGAGAATTTTCAACCAACTAGCCCAGACGAAATCAAAGAACTTACTACAAAATTTAAAACTAAGAAAGCTCCAGGTGATGATATGATTCCCAACATAATACTAAAGAAGCTGACTCCTAAATCCTATGCATTATTAGCATCTACATTTAACGCATGCCTAAGACTAGCATACTTCCCTAATAAATGGAAACATGCAAACATACTCCTCTTTCACAAAACGGGAAAACCAACACATCAGCTAACTAGCTACAGACCGATAAGTCTTTTGCCATCCCTGTCAAAGATATTTGAGAAGATCATCAAGGTTAGACTGTATAATGAAGTACAAATTCATAATCTCTTACCACCATTCCAGTTTGGATTCAGAAGCAACTATTCAACCAATCATCAATTGTTACGACTTACCCAGATGATTGAACTAGGCTTTGAATCAAAGAAGAATACTACAGCAGCCTTTTTAGATGTCAAACAAGCGTTTGACAAGGTCTGGCACAATGGTCTCATTTATAAGCTACTACATCTGCCAATTTCTCCATATTTAATAAACACAATTGCATCTTTTTTAGAAAATAGAACTTTTTGTGTTAAAATTAACAATCAGTCGTCTGTTACGCGAAAAATTGAAGCCGGAGTCCCTCAGGGTTCAGTGCTCGGCCCACTTCTGTACAATTTATATACACATGATATACCAGAACCCATCAACTCTTGCCTGGCTATGTTTGCAGACGACACCGCGATTGTCACCCAGCACGAAAACATATTCATATCTGCCAACCACTTGCAAGAAGCAGTAAACAGTGTATTGAAATGGTGTAATAAGTGGTGTATTACTATAAACCAGGAAAAATGTGTAACCCAGGTTTTTACATTAAGAAAGCCTGCTGATCCACCTGATATAGTTATAAATAGCACAAGAATTTCTTGGAATACTAAGGAATCTCCTGTAAAATACCTAGGCGTCTACCTAGACCGAAGACTTTCGTGGGGAATGCATATTAATAAGAAACTCAATGAGTGTTACGTGAGACACACTAAACTATACCCGCTCATGAACAAAAGGTCTCCGCTTAAACTAGAGTGCAGTTTACTAATTTATAAAAGTATTTTAAGACCTATAGTGACATACGCTTGCCCAGTTTGGGGAGCCACTTGCAAAACGAATAAACACAAGTTACAAGTGATTCAAAACAAAGTACTTCGAATGGCTATCAGTGCGCCTTGGTTTATTCGTAAAGCCCAAATTCACGAAGAACTAGACTTTCCAACAATGGACCAGTTTATTAGCAAAACCTCCAAGAAATTTTTCGCTGATGTACAAAAATGTCCTAGTACACTTGAATACTCATTAGGAATTAAAAATATACATACACGCCTTAAGCGTCGCTTACCTCAGGATATTTTCCTGACTACAGACAGCTCAACTGAAGACAATGGGTAAAAATGTATTATACCACGTTATGAGTAGTTAGTATATGTATGCACCATAATATTTTAGTTAGGTATTGTTTTCTTTTTTAATAGTTATTGTTAGTTATTATAAGCTAGAAATAGTCTAACAACATAACCATGTATGACAGCAATTGTCGATCTGGTCTCTTCAATTAAAAAAAAAAAAAGAAAGTCTTACTGGATGAATAAAAAGAATCAGAAATGGTAGATATAAATTTAAAAAAAATCAGTTATAAATCCACCATATTTAGATTATCTGCAATGTATCTTCACAGTGAAGTATAGTTTACTGCCAGAGCTCTTTGACTTTTCGTAAAAGAGATAGGTTTGGTGCCCTGACGGCATCAGCGGTCCCAAAAATGTAGTGGTGTAATGCAGATGACTACGACACGTGGTTTTAAAAATGTAATGGCGAAGTAGAAAACATAGGCAAATGGTTTTTTACAGAATCGATTTGAACTACATTTAAAATCTTTCTATTGCCTAATGCGTATAATAAGGCACACAAAAACATAAGTTATAGTACACAATATAACTATTACTAAATATTGCATAACGCAAACAGCAATAGCTCCAGCTACTAGTTTATTGGCGGATATTGTTATATCCACATTCAGAAATTTTCCAGACGCCTGTACGTTCTCCAAACTTAATTCTCTAGCACATGATTCGGTTGCAGCCGCAACTGGCGCAATGGATCTTTGTTCACTAGGATTATAAAAGAGTATGTCGAAAGTGTTGAAGCAAAATGTTCTCTTCTTGTAGGGAGGTATACGAAGTTCCGCAACAGCTTCACAAATTGATACTTTTCCTACTATAACTTCTTCCCCTATACAAACTCTTCCAATATAAACAGGTTGTCCGTTTTCGTTTCCCCCGGCAATTAGTTGTTCGGTATTTAATTCTTTGCTTTTGTTCTTGGATATCTTTACCCACTGGTAGTCATTTTTGAAGGATGTGCAAAGTATCTGCAACAAATAGTTTTTGAAGGTAAGTGCAAGAAGCTATTTTCGATTTATGGTAATAATGTAAGTACCTTAATATTCTGGGTTTCGGTGAATTCCATTTCGTATACCTCATAAAAAATTGTCTTCTCAACTGGTCGAATTTCACCAGGTATCAGTAGATCTCCGTGTAGCACTTGACCTATGTAAGTTGTATTTCGAAGTTTATCCACGCCTCCTGGAATGGCATCATCAGGTATTATTCCTCGGTAGTCTCGCCAATAGTGACCTGAAGGTGTGAGGAGTTACATTTTTTGTGTAAGTTCGATTGCATTGCTCGATAAATTTAGGAATTTTATAAGAATATCATATGTCCTATGTTACACCTTCTAGCAGTGCTGCTGAGGCTTGTCCACTGTCATCAACTGCATTCATTAATATAAAAATCGCACATGGCAAAATTTTCAACATCTCTCTTCAAAGCTGCGCACCAAAACTGACAGGAAGTTTTTAAAATATGTCACTATTGTCAGTTCGCTAACCTGTCTAGTTTTATAGCAAGTTCTAATACAGATGTTTCACTGTATGCCTATTTGATTTTATATGCAACATTTCTATCATGCTAAACATAATATACAGGGAGATAAAAAATACATTTGATCGCTGCTGTTTAGAGTACCTGTATACAGGTAACTGCTGTTAGGTCTGTGACTCTATCTGTGGTAGATCTTTAGACCTTATATTCATACTCGAATTGAATATCGAACAACATTTACAACCTCTTCTTTGCGAGTTGTAGTAGCTCCTTGATCATCGTTCTTTAATTTTTATATCGTAAGCCTTCTCTCTCTTCTTCTAGATCTTAGTAATGTCATATTTATGTATTTCTCTTAGCTTTTCAATCATTCGACAACTATATATCTTCTCGAATGAATTTTCACCTTCTTATTTCTTAGTTTGTAATCGGCCAAGGTTTTGCATTTGTCAGGATGCTATAACACCGATTTTCGATATTCTTGAAAAGTGACTTGTTTGACAGCAGTTTGGATGCTGCTTGATATTTTACCCAACACAAGTTTATTTTTAAACCGGTTACATTTTTAACAGAAGCCAGATTACGTGTTGTATTATTGAAGGGCAAATTTTCTGTTCTCTTATATTTTTTCCCTCCAAGTGGATGTCGATGCCTATTCTTGGGTTAAAAACATTACGGTCACTGCTAGCACTCAAAGATCAATTAATGACAGTGACATATGTTCTTTACGGAAGTCGGAATGCAGTCAAACTCGTTTTCGCTCTAACATCGGAACCTTTTCAGTTTTATTTGAAAACGTGTTGCAGAGAAGGTGTTTATTCAATAGGGGTTCCCTTGCATAGCAACTTGATCATCAAATGTGTCAATTTCGCTCTATATCCATATATTGTAATGACGCCCCATCTGTTAAAAGGCAATAGTAAATAAAAATAATAATTAATCAGGGCAAATCAGTAGAATTTATAAATCAAATGGTTTTAATATTTGAATTTTATGTCAAACTCAGGGCTAATGAAAAGATGTAATAATTATTATTTCAATAAATGGCTTATTGGCATGAAATAAAAAAATTAACTCTTGTCCCAGGGGAGTAGGTTCATTAACTTCGTATTACAAATGTTTTGCTATATGATAAATCAACCAGTATGGCAGATGCGTGACTTTGTATTTGACAGGTCTACAATCTCAAAATTTAGTGTATACAAAATGATTGGTTCGTCGGCGAAATTTAGCTTAAATTCAATTACAAACACCGAAAAAGACAAGACATCAGGTAAATGCTGCTAGTTATGTGACGTATCTAGCTTCTGGCTAACCTGTTGTGTTTCGGATGACGTAGGTGACGCCAAAATTTGCATTTGTTTAACTTCCGCATAGGTTGCAAAAATCGGCTTCCAACCACAAATTTTAGGGACGCTATCTCGATTATTTGGGATTATAGGGTAGCGGGTAGACACTCTTCACGATCCCGGTGGAGATAGGTCTACTTCAGGGACGCGACCCTGCCCACGCGAGCTTTGGTGCTCTCTCCCATCCTCGAACAAGAGAGAGAATCATGTACTTACCGTAAATCCTATCTATCATACATTTAATCCTACCTACATCCTCCATATCTTCCAACCCGTCTGGCCAGCGTGGAAGATTAAGGCTAATTACCCCTAAAGAAAATGGCGAGTTTAAAAACAGACGGAGGACCCCAGGTGGGTAAACCCAAATCCCACCCCTTTAAAAAGGGCCGCCTCATGGAATGGGGGAGACAAAAATTCGCTAGAAACCAAACCAAAGTCAAACAAACACTTAAAACGATTCCAAATTGGATCTTATAACACCAGAACACTACTATCACACGAAAAATTATTGGAGCTTCAAGAAGAACTAAGCAACATAAAGTGGGATATCGTTGGATTGAGTGAAGTGAGAAGAAAAGGAGAAGACCAAATTACTCTCACATCAGGACACCTATTTCACTACAAAGGAGAAGATAACTCTTCATATGGAAGAGTAGAATTTATTATCAACAAAAACATCGTATCTCACATAATCCAAATAGAAAGCATATGCCCTAGAGTAATCTACCTTATCATTAAGTTAAATTCGAGATACAATCTTGAAGTCATCCAGGTCTATGCCCCAACTACAGAACATAGTGATGAGGAGATAGAGAATTTCTACGATGATATTAGTAAAGCTATTAAAAGAAAACAAACTCACTACAATTTAGTCATAGGTGGCTTTAACGCAAAGCTGTGAAACAATGAAGACGAAAAAGAAACACATATTGGAAATTATGGGTACGGACAAGGAAACGAAAGAGGAAGCAGACTGCTAAACTTTCTGCAAGAATAAAACTTGTTCGCAATGAACTCTTTCTTTCATAAAAAAGTACAAAGAAAGTGGACATGGATTAGCCCAAATGGGGAAATAAAGAACGAAATAGATTTTATAACTACAAATAGGAAAGAAATAGTTCACGACCTGAGTACTTTAAATAAATTCTCCACTGGAAGTGACCACAGAATGATCAGATCAAAAATAGCAATATGAAAGCCGAGAGAAACAAAATTATTCGTAAAAGGCCAAACAAAATATGGAAAACTCCAGAAGATATAATTAGTGATAAATAAAATATAAACCACAAAGAAATAACAGACATTGACCAATTTAATTCAAAAATAATAAATGCAATCAAGATGCCAAAACTCCCTGCTGTCCAAAGATGACAAATGAAAAGGAGAAAATGAGCAACCATACACGAAAGCTGTTAAACGAAAGAAGAAAGTTACAGAACAAATACAATACAAATATAACAGAGGTAAGACGACTAAATAAAGAAATAAATATGGCAATAAAAAAGGATGTAAGAAAACATAATAACGAGGAAATCATCAGAATAATAGAAAATATCAAATCAATCAAAGTATTCAGACAAAATCTGGCGCTGGAAAAGAAGAACATATGGAAACTTTCAAATCAGGAAGGAAGAGTTACAACAGACATAGATGACATACTGACAACAGTGGAAAATTTTTGCAGCGAACTGTATAAAGAGCGCAAAATAACTACGGAAAAAAAATATTTGCCTAAAATAGTAAACCAAGGATCTGAAGATATTCCAAAAATAACTATACAAAAAATTAAAAATGCGCTTTCAGAAATGAAAAATAATAAAACACCTGGAGAAGCCGAGATTGAAATAGAAGTCATTAAACTAGGAGGGAACGTACTATTAAATGCAATTAATACACTTTCCAATGAATGTCTATTGAAAGGAACAACTCCATCGCAGTGGCAGAACGCAATTATTACATTAATACACAAAAAGGGTGACAATACATTACTAGAGAATTACAGACCTATTCGTTTATTGTCCCACCTGTACAAACTGCTTACCAGAATTGTCACTAACAGAATTGATACTAAATTAGACTTTTATCAACCGTATGAACAATCCGGATTTAGACAAGGTTATGGAACAAACGACCACCTCCTAGTAATAGAAAGTCATTTTTGTGGACTATGAAAAAGCATTTGATAGTATAAACCAAACTAAAATGTTACAGGCACTCACAGAGTGTAGAATAGACCACCGGTACATAAATCTGTTCAAGAACATATACAATACTGCTACAGCTTGTGTAAGATTACATAAAAACACCAATAAGTTCAGAGGCGAACGTGGCGTCAGACTGGAAGACACTATCTCTTCTAAATTGTTTAACACACTGCTGGAACACATGTTTAAAAATCTAGACTGTTAATCCATGGGAATAAACATTGATGGAGAGAGACTAAATCATCTGAGATTTGCTGACGATATTGTATTAATTACATATAGAATAGATGAGGCACGAATAATGCTAGAAAGCATAAATATTGCATCTAAACAAATAGGGTTAAACATAAATATTTCAAAAACTAAAATCATGACAAACCTAGTTCTTAGTGAACCTATTTTTGTGGATGGAAAACATATAGAGGAAACCACAACTTATAAGTATCTCGGTTATGAAATCCGTATATCCAAAGACAACCAGACTCATAAACTCTTAAGAAGAATAAGTTTAACCTGGGCCACTTTCGGTAAATTAGGATATGTTTTCAAATCTCAACTTCCCAATTGTCTTAAAAGAAAAGTTTTAGATCAGTGTGTTCTGCCTGTTCTGACGTACGGAGCCGAAACGCTCACACTCACAAAAAAATCAATAAATAAAATTCGGACAACCCAAAGAGCAGTGGAGAGAAGTATGTTGGGGATTCGTTTAAGCGACAGAGTACCAAACATAGAAATAAGACGTCGAACAGGAGTAATGGATGCAATACACCGAATTACCACGCTTAAGTGGAACTGGCCCAGACATGTGGCCAGAAGGAGAAATGGTAGATTGACGAAGCGTATGATAGAGTGGAGACCGAGATCAGATGCATATAGAAGTAGAGGTCGCCCTCCTACTAGGTGGACTGATGACATTAAAGAGAATCCACACGAACTGGATACAGGCTGCAAACGACAGAGGACTTTGGAAACAAACAAGGGAAGCTTATGTCCTGCAGTGGACTAGTATAAGCTGATTGATGATGATGATGATGATCTCGATTATTCGAATTTGAACGGATCAGGGCCGCTGAAATCACGTTCAACCCCTCGTGCGATGTCCAAACTTGACAAACCCGAGGGGTTGTGGGCCTTCGGCAACGCTTTCCTGTGGAATTTGCCTTTTGAAGTGGTGTTCCGATGCTGACTCGCACAATGCAGAGACGCCACGGCTATTACACGCTTAGTAAGGACTTTCTCCTCCCAGGCACTCCTAAAGATCGTCTGCAAACATAGCACACTCAATTCTTACTTGCCGATGTCTCGAACTCCCTGATATCTTGTCCGAAGTCTGACCTCGCTATAGCACGCTTCTGGTGAAATATTGCTTGGCTGATTGCACTTTACTAGTCACTGCTATCACTGGGAATATTAGCCACAATGATGCCCTACACACTAGTGACTATAATAAAACACAATTGTGGCTCAACAAATAACTTTCTTCTTCTGATTATAGGCCAGTGGCCTGTTTTTAACCACAAAGTGGTTCTATGAACCCTCTTTGCCCTTAGGTCGGGTAGGTGGCTAGCCTTTCCCGTCGAAAGTGAGGAAGAGTTTCTTTATTTAGGGGTTAACGACTACCACAGGTGTGGCGCGGTAGCCGAAGAGCGTACAATTTTTAAAATCCTTCTATAGCCCGCCAAGATTCGAACCCGGGCCGGCCGTCTGAGAGGCGAGCATTTGCTCGCGGGGCCATCCGCTCACCGCAAATAACTGTCTTTATTAATAATTTTGTAAAAACTGGGAGCTCAACTTGCACAACACCTAAATGTTACAAGTTTCTGTTTGATGTTCAACAATTGACAGTCTCGTTTCCTAGCGTTAACGATTTACATTTGTTTATAAGAAATAAGGTTTAATTTACATGGTTACTTATGGACTATGGTTTTGATAGAATGTTCTTGCTTAAATACTAAAATGTCTTTTTCTTTGAAATTGTTCACGTAGCACTTTGCTCTGCTCTTTGCAATCTTTACTTCCTCGTACTGCGTTGCTTCACCTTTTCGTTACCTTTGCCGTTCGTGGCTTATAAACCTTTAATACTTATAACGCTCGTACAATTTCTTTATTTTACAAAAGATCTTGCATTATTTTAAAATTCATATCATTATTTGACGTTATTCAACTCAATCCTGTCAGATACATAATTCAAGCTGCATTTGCCATTCCAAACATTAATTATGACTGAAACTCAGAACGTAAGCCTTCTGAATTCTATCTTATCTCATGCCAACCTTTCTTACTCAAATTATGATTGCTGCTGATCATATCAAGTGCATTGAATAGTGTAAAATTACTTGCAATAAATAAAATAGTTAATTCTGTGCTTATTTTTGATATTACCCATTCTTGTGTTAACTAGGCGATCAGAATTGCTGGGGGCAGTAAACCATTACAATATACATATATGTTCGAATTTAGTGAGCTTTATCGCCGCTTCTCACTTTCTAGAGGCTAGAATTTGCAATCTTCTCAATCAACTTCTTTTAAATTTCTTGATAGTATTGCTAATGCCACCTTCTCTTTCCATCAAATACGTTCCTACGGTCTAAAATCGCCTTTAGCGCTCCTATTATATTTACGGTGTAAAATCACCTTTAGTGCTCCTATACATGTTTTGCGGGTCGGTTTACCTTTATCAGCTTTGCCGATGTGGGTTGTCCTCATCAGAAGCGATTTCAAATCTGCAATTTTGTACATGGCGTTATCTTCTTTTCGTTTTGCGCTGTGAGCCAGCAGAGAATGTTGCACTTCATGCATTTTCAAGCGTTGGGTTATATTGGGCTTTATTACATCATGGTGAAGTTTTAACTCACGATTTTGGCTTGTTAGCGACGTTTTTGAAAGCAGGTCTTCCGCACCTTGGAAGATTAAGCAGTAAACTTTACTGGAAAAGCAAAGCTGTCCTTGTCCCATAATTGGTTTGTGTTTTTGCACTGTTTATGTGAAGACTTATTCGTGATCCTTCTAACATCGCGCTATGGTTTGCAGCCGTTAGAATGGAGGTCTAAAATCAACTTTTCGTCAGGGTTTATATTTGAAAGCTTCGCTGAAAGTTTAACAGCGGCCCCTTGGGTCTCTCACCTGCTGATTATGTCAACGCGACCTTGACCCAGTTAGTCAAGATCTGCAGCTCTTTACGCTTAGATCTAATAATGTTCTTTCGCGGGAGCTGCCAAGGAAATTTTTCTCATGTAGCATACTTCTGGTTTTAACTTTTAACCATTGTTGGATTATGTATAGGTGGCCGATTCGATTGAATCCCCACAGAATTCGTTGAACTTTACCGTTGTTTTGTGCGATTAATGTTTGAACTCCAAGTTCCACCAGCTGTCTTTGTTTTTATTGTTACTTTTCCGATCTGCCATTTCTCCCAATGAATCATTGTCTACTTTAAATAGGCATTCTTTTCATTTATTTTATACATCAGTTCTGCACTGTTATCTAGTTCTGTCAATTCTATAATATCAGTTTATATGAGAACTAAGTCGACTCGTCCTAAAATAAGTGAGTGTTGTACGTAGCATATTCTACTATTTTACCTTGTTCCAATGTTGTGTCGGTTGGATTATTGTTTTTTTTACTTAAAGTACATTTTCCTCTTACTAAAAAATTGTCAAAACCGCATTCAACTATTCGGTGCAACCGAACATAAAATTATAATCAATTATAGATTCCTGTACTTTTACCTCTCCAAGTTATTTCGTGTATCATTTTGTGCCTCACCAATCTAGTTATTATAGACAGAGAGAACTGTTCGCCCTTTCATCCAGGTTTTAATTTGTTGCAAGCAATAATTTTTCATTCGCCGTTACGATTAATGCCACAACCCCCGCGAATGCTATCGTAGTAGCTCCTCGTCCGAGCTTCAAATCTAAGACCTCGTCGAAAATGACATTCCAGAGTAGGGGCCCAAGAACAGATCCCTGTGGCACCCCTGCACTCACGAACAGTCTCTCTCGTCCGTACTAATTTGAATCTGTCTACTCCTGAGGTAACTCGTTGTCAGCTGGAGTAAGTATTGGTATTTCCCACTTCTACGCAGTTCCGGGATTATTACGCTGTGGCCTATAGCGTTGAAGACATTTGACACGTCCAGCGTTACTAACACAGACCACCGTTTTTCAATATTTTTCACTATATGGCACACTTTTTCCAGTGCGTGAACAGTTGATCTCCCACTACGAAATCCAAACTGATTTTTAAGGAGTCCTTCCTTTTCTTCTATTTCTATTTCCAACCTCCCTCTTATCAACTGCTCATATAATTTTCTTAGGGTGTTGAGCAGGCATATAGGCCTGTACGATGACGAGTTTTCAGGCGTTTTTCCCGGTTTTAGTATTAACACCAACCTGGCCAGCTTCCAGTCCTTCGGAAAGCTCTGGCTTTGAAGTTGGTCGTTCATGACCGCTAGCAATTCTTTTGGTGTGGTTTTTACGGCTTCATTAATGGCTTCCACAGGTGCGGCACCTGCCCCAGATGCTCTTTCAATTCTTCATATCCCCAACCGACTCCAGTAGCTTCTCGAGGGTCAACGGCGTTACTTCCCTAGTTGTCCCGAGGATGCGACAGCGATCTATTGTTTGAGGATAGAGTACTCTAGCGATCTCCTTTTTCTTTTCCATTGGCAAGGCATACGACGTCTATCCTCTAAAACTTCTCATAGCACAATGATTGCTATTTCCGCCGTATTGTTTACCACATAGTTTAACACAGCTAACCATTCGGTGAAGTATTCTCCTCTTCTGTCTGCAGTGGTCGAACCCCATAGCGAACACTTTGAGTTTATATCACCTAACACCATGATGTTATCCACGTCGTTCTTGTATGCCTCGAAGGAGACATTTGAGGAAATATAGCCCATAAACCTAAAACTATCCAGCAGCTGAAGCAGAATACCCGACTCGAAATTGTATGCTGGAACCAAACACGGGTATCAAGCTTATGCAAAGTATACTGAAAAGAGCTCTCGCTTGCAAAAACCTTCAAGTATAGACCAAACAGACTATCCAGAGTTCTAGTTTAATTTAATACAAACGTAATTACAAATGATTCACAGCCAAAGAGGTTAATGAAATTCGAACTGGTAGCGCGACCTGTAGCTCACCCAGTAGTTATTTAATCTTTTGTGTACAACAAACTCCACATTTCGATCTCTTGTTCTTATCTACACCACTGTAAATATATATGTAGTTTTATTCTTTCTTTACACACTTACCTTTATTTTTAGTGTCGGTAAGTATGTCTATGTAAGAAGCCAGGTAGAGCAGTTGGGAAAGCGCTAGGCTTGCATTAAGCAAGTCTTCGGTTCGAATCCCGCGGGGGCCAGCATTTTTCCGCAGCCATGGCGATTGGAATCGCGGTCGGTGGGCACAAAATTAACTGTGCTGTACTCAGAACCACAGACCTAAAAGATAAAGTAAAAAGATCAACACATCACCAAGACACACACTACACACAATGGTTGCTGCGCAAGCACAAAAGACGCGTTACAACCTTGTAACGCTAATGCAGGGAAAGTTGAGAATTGTACCGCCAGACGCAAGCGTAAAAATCACCAGTCTCTATACCGCAAAGTGAAATGAAATTATCAACTGTACATACAAAACCTCTTGATTGACTACCCAAACGCAAAACAATACTTAAACTTTAGCATCTTGGTATAGAAGTGTCAGGTCACTTTGTATTTAAATTAGCCACCTAGGCTTTAAGGCAGCGTGTCCGGATGTTAAAACCTTTTAGTTACTTATTTGGCTTCATCGCCTAATTCCATAATGATGATTTTGCACATATTTGGCCTCAAGCGCAGTATTTCTCGTCATCCGGGGCACCCCTTTGTTGGTACTTTGACAGCCGGGTGTTAACGCTCGCAAGATTTCCGAACCTTCTAGAAAGCACGCTGTTGGTGCGACTGCGAGGCCTCGCGCTCTCCTTGTTGCCGGAACTTATTTGTTTTATTGGGCGCATTGCCATTGGCTGTCGAGAGTCACGTGGTAACGCCGTTTTGGCTCACACCACGGCGGGCGTCCTAACGCTCCTTGCTTGGGATTCAGCCGAGAGCCGTCGATCTAAGAGGTCGGATAGTGTGTGTGTTCGTGCGGCGTTCCCGCCCTTGGCGGGGGCGTTAGCCTTTTCCCGTCTCGTGCTGCTTCAGCAAGTATTTGATAAACTGTTTCGCCTTAAGCGGCGGTTCAACTCAGGCGATTGAACAAGGGAGGTGTGTGTGTGTCGTTAGCGGCGATCTTATTACGCCAAGGCGTAGGTGTGATGGAACTCCATGCCCGGTTCTACGTCGTCACGTAAGGGAGTGTTCCCTTTAGCTTGTTGTGCGAGGATTCCGTTGAGGTAGGACATCACTTGGGCTAGTTTGGCCGTCGTAGCGGCGTTTGTTGAAGCGCCAGCCTTTGTCGCCATTTTGGGCGCATCCAGACCATTCACACGTCGGCCGTTTTAGCGGCGAATGAATTGCCACAGGCAACCTGTTTCCCGCCAGCTGGACCGCATGCCGATCTCTTGGGCCGTCACCAATAAAATTAAGGTATTTGTAACCATTGAATCATACTAACTTCTCGTGCGCGAGCTGTGCGCTTAATCATGTGAATAATTGCTGAACTCTTGGCATACGTGCTGTAAGGCGGCAACGCTAGTTTGGTCGCGGTAAAATTGCATGTGCGCGAACTTGATGTGAAATCTTGTGCACCGTTAAAAACGTACCCTTCGCATCTTAAATTGTTGTCGCGAAGTGGCGTCGCTCGCTCATTTTTGATCTAATCACTTCCCTCACTTGGGCGTTGCTGTGTTTGCCCAAATTATCATGTGAGCATTTTTATGAACAAACGTTCCCTTTGTGGGACTCATATGTCAAACTGCTTTTGATTTTGTACAGTTATGGGTGTTGTTTAGTAACAGTAGTACGCCCATCAGCTGATGCTTAGAATTAACGCAATGTTTGCGTCACGCTTTGCTGCCCCAATGTAAGACTGGACTAATAGACGCTTATCTAATTAAGAGACGCTTTATTCTTGGTCGCTTTGTGCATGTTCTGTTTCAGCGTGCGCCCATCATTGAGGAGATAAATGTACGGTGGAGCCAGTGAGATCAGAGCGTGCAGGTAAGCTTGGTGGTGACATTGTCGTGGCTGAAAAAGCCCCACTTTATGATCTAAGTATTTTTGCCATCACGAAATCGTTGTGTGAGTTTATAATTCACGAGTACCCCTATCGACGGAGTGTCTTGAATACTTCTCCCCCGTCTAACCGCCCAGGCCCGGTTATTCGGGTTAAGACAGACTTGGTGGCGCCCTCTTTATTTTACCGTTATTTACCGACCCTCTGGCCGTTACTCTTAGATAATCTCGTTAAGAACCCGCCCAACTCCACTGAAAGTCTAGCCGGCCTATTTTGTTGCGGCTGGGTAGCGGCCTAGGAGAACTTTCGTCCCGATTTCGTCCATTACGGCACGCGCCGGCCGTTTCGTTTATGTATGAGCCGGTGCGGTGTCGTAAAGTCAGTTCAAGACCGTAACAGAAGGACCTGTGTTGTCTTAGATTTTTCATTAGTTGTTCGAGAGAAGGAACTGCATCAGAATTCATTCTACTTACTCCGATACGTATTCCATGTTTTCTGGTGTTCCGCAAAGCTCAGTTCTCGAACCAACTCTCTTTCGCTTATATGTTTTCGACATGGACGCTCTTCTGTGTTATTCACAGTCGTCTGGGAATGTTACGCTTTTCGTCCTAGATACACAATATACTATTGTGTAATTAGTCAGTTTTCTCATAGATTGTACATTGTTTATGTAATTTATATGTCCAAACCTATTATTGAATGGTTGCCTCGGCAGCCTATCTTTTGGTTTTGGTGGTGTATATACAATAAATAAATAACTGTTCGACCGTTAATAGAATATGCAAACTTCATTTGGACACAGTATTTGGTATTTTATTGGAAAATATCCAGAGATCTGCGATACGCCTTTTTATAATTTTACGCAATAGGGAGTATGCAGATCGCCACCAACTGTTAAAATTACCTCATCCTCATCCGCACAAACAAAATATTACATACCTAACAGTTTTTTTTAATAAATATTTGTTACTTATTTATAATAAACACCGACATTCGTCTTCTACGGAATTCACTTCCTGAAGCTACAGTCTCAGCACCGTCTGTCAAATCCTTCAAGATCACGAGCGATCTACGGGGCTTAACAATGAAGTGCCAATTGTGTGGATGCACATATTAGTGTATATGTGAAGAATATGTGCGTCTTGTATGCGGAAAGTGTTTTTACTTATGATTTAAGTTTATTTTTTTACTTTAGTACATGGTTTATTGTTTGGAAATTGGACATACTAGTTGGTGTTACTCTGTCCGAATTTGCTTTGTAATTGTAGCAATAATGTTATTGGTGTTGTCTTTTACAATTTACAAACTAGCCTTCGCACTCTTAGCCTTGATCATCCCCTGGTAAATAAGATACAAAAAACCATAAGTTTGAGCGCTTGCACTACAATTTGAAAATTGCTCAATCTTGTCAGCCACCGAAATCGACGAGCATCCGCCTACCGCATAAAAACGAGAGAACGATAATAATAATAATAATACTAATATAGAACATCTCAACTGAGTAATAGTGACGTGAACACAATCAAAGGATTAAAGTAAGATTATAAAAATATGAAGTGCAGCTAGCTATTCACTACAGGTTAAAATACTCTTCAGAGTTGTGAACGGCCCTTTAGCAGCAACAGCTGAACTAGCGGGTATTGCAAAGCGAAGATTCGTTCTGTATTTAGTTAAGTCTATTTCGCAATATGCGGTTATAAAAGCAACTCCAAGCAAACGTTTACGAGAACGACGGCATCGCCAAACAAACTACAATGGATTTAGCTCTACTAACAAGCATCGCATTTAGCCCGATGGTTGCGATACTGCGCAACTTTAATTAGAACGACTTTTGCACTTGTCTGGCCAAACCTTGCGCTACTAAACGCCTAACGTCGGCATTGGGAATTAAAGCTGCAAAGGTTAAAATGAACGACGTGCTGTTATTAGACATTGTTCAGTGCACGTCTGATTGCACCAATTCGCTCCGAAAGTTGGGATTCGGGATAAAATAATTTTCAGAGGCTAAACGCAGCGCCGCGATATCGCAGAGCGAGTTTGGAACTTTCCTGATTGGTGGAGTTTTCATATAAAATTCAACAATGCAATAGTTTAGAATGCCACGTCTGGGCTATACTTTTTCATTACATTATCTATATGTGCCTGAGGAGTAAATCACCGTTATCAGAGGCGGTTGCTCTAAACGAGGAATAACCGCCGCGACGTGACGCGAGCTCTAATGCAATTTTTAGAACCTTCCGTCGTAACTCATCTTTCTATTCGGTTTCAAGGAGGAAGAAATTATAGCAGAAAAACGGTTGTAGTGCTCCGCTCCGCTGTGGGGTAAAAAATAGATTAACTTTGAATTAGCGTACGTGTACTAAGCCGAGTAGGTTGTTATACTTCGAGAACTTAAATTATTACTTGTAATATCCGTGGTGCACTGAATATTACCTATAACTTTTTCGAACTCACTCAGGCTTTTGCGAAAAGAGAATCAAAGATTTTGTAACGTTCACAGATTAGAAATTAGCAATAAAATTCTGGGCTTATGCAAACCATTACTGGAACTGCACTAGCGCAAAATTATTGCCTGAATTCCATTATTTTCATGGATTGCAACATAAATAGTCTGACGTTATTGGTTGTTCAACTATGTAGAGCAATATTATCCTTAATGGCATTCTCTTCAACTGAAAATACCATATTGTATGCTTGTGCACACAATTTAAACTAAAAGTCCTATGTAAGTATTTTTATCTCATATATTCTATTTGCATTATTATCCCTCCTAGTATGGTCAAGTTAAGCTCTGTCCGTTAGTTTTAGAGAAAACTGAATGCTCGTTAGTGTAGGATCTTGTTATTATACAGGGTGTTTCATAACGTACGCAGGAGACTGAAAGGGTAGCTAGAGGGAACCAAAATAAAGTTATTTTCTTAATTAACTTAGCCAAAACCCAATAACATAAAAATAATAGCACCTTAAAGTTATTGTAAATTAATGCCCACTTATTGAATACCGCTGGTATTAATTGTATTGATTGTATCAACTTCGGTGGCATATACCAATTCTTTCATAAAACCCCATAAGAAAAAGTCCATTGGGTTGAGATGTGGACCAAGTGGAGACCACTCCGACCGATCCCCCTTTGCGGAAAGATGCATAACTAAAATATGAAGAACAGCCGCCAGGAATAAACCACATGGTACGGCGCACATCCAAAGAAACATCTTCGAGGAGTTCTGGCAGAACTTCTTATAAAAACTACAAATAAGGATGGTCATTAAGGCTCGTAATTCGTAAGGCCATATTAAGATGTTGTTCAAAATACCAATCCACAGATTCAAACTAAAACGCTGCTGAAAACTACTCTGGCGAATCGCGTGCGGAGTTTGATCAGCCCATATGTGAGAATTATGGAAGTTGAGAACACCATTCCTAGTAAAACAGCATTCATCCGTCACCAGTAGGTGTATTGCCAATTCTGCTTCCTTATTAGTGCGACTTTACAGCCATTCAGAAAACTACTGTTGCAGTGGATAATCAGTTCTTGCACCTTTTACAGATGATAGGGGTACAAATCATTGCTGCTCAATGTGCGCCAAACAAAGGATAGAGAAAGTTCAACTTGGTGGGAAATTTGGCGTATACTTGCAGTTGGATCAGCATCAACCATTTATAAAAATGTTTTCCCCATATTCACCCCATGTTGATTTGGTCTGCCGCCACAGTGACCAATCTTAGGTTGTAAATTTCCGGTCTCTCTGCCGTGTTTGACGACGCGAAGAAAAGTATTTTCGCAAGGCGTTTGATGATCTGGAAATCATACCGAATTCAAACGTCTTGCAGCGTTTTCTTCAGCAGTTCCGTACATAATAATTATATCTACACATTCTTCGTTACTGTAGTCGAATTAAACACTTAATAGCTGATGTATCTTAATTTTGCACGTTTTAATTAATTAACACTCAAACAAATTTCTACTGCTACTCGTTTTTTAGTTATTATTAAATAGTCGGCGGTTTTCCATCAGTAAACAGTCATTTTTAAGCATTTAAAAGATAAATTGAAATAGCCGTAATTTGTATGTTAATATTTTTTTACTATTTATTAAGGAAATAACTTTATTTTGATGTGGCTTAGCTACTCTTTCAGTCTCATCCATACGCTATAAAACATCCGGTATAACCCAAAAAAGCGCTCTGACATCGCATACATCACCAAGGTATGTTGTTGTAATAATCTTAATTCCTAAGCGTGTTAAATTAACTTCCCGCAAAATACTATATTGACAGTTAGTTATATCGTTTGAAATGTTGTATGACTACATTCACAAGCACGTCTACTTTGCACAGAGTTGATTGATGAAGAAATTGCTATAGAAAGAGAGAGAGAGTGAAAATGAATCGAATCATAAAAGTGTAGACTTGCTCAATTCTGATAGAAACAAAAAACATATAGAAAGTAACATGATAGGGAATTCTGAAACTATAGAAGATGGCTTCTGGTTACTTAATAATTTTTTTTTTTTTGTTACGATCGAACAAAGTGGGCCTTCCGGCAGTACGTATATGTTAAATAAACTAGCAAAATTCGGCATCAAGGTGTTCGCGTTGGTTGATATAAGAGAATTTTATTTAAAAATCTATATTGGTATCTAACCGGAATAGCATTTTCAGTTAAACAATAGGCTTTCCAATCTTGTTGAAAGTATTATAGTCTCAATATCATCAACAAAACGTAGCGGTTACTTTTGATAATAGGTCACTAGTTATGAGTTGCTGCTTCATTCATTAGAAGTACATAAACTTACAGCAGTGATGCAATTTATTAAAGTGTCTGGCTCTGGAGTCATGCAGTGAACATACTCTAGGTGTCGTTAATTTACTTTAATTAAAAATATTGCCACCAAGGTAGCTCCGAGTCAGGATCCGTAGCTAGAACTAGAGTGCATAATTCAAGTCAATTATAAACCTAATGTTTATTTTTATAACTAATGTACACACCAAAAAATATATAAACCCATGAGTCATACCAATTTTCCGTTATCAAACTCGAACATAGAAATTGAAATTTGCCTTGAACGTTTTTGCTCGCAAATTCAACTTACATGAAAGGTACAATTATTGCCCATAAAATAACACTTATTAGAATAATAATATTTGCTGATGTAGTATAGAAGTAATGGCAAAAAGCCTAAAAATCGAATGCATAATGTTGATTGCATATGTTCGACTTTTACTCGGCACCAATATGCAAATAATCAAATAAAATGCTTCTGAGGGCCTGTTGTTGGGCGCTGCTAGAGGTCTGAACGCCTGACAGGACGGCAGCCCAACACGTGTTTCTACGAAGTTCCTGTAAAGACCGCAATATATATAGGGCTGTAATAATAAATAAGTTATCTTAACTCTAAACAGAGAAGCAAACAAATAATTTAGAATTCAGTTTTTCCATCTAACATTTAATATTGCCTACCAATTCTTCTCATTGTTGGTTTGACTAAAACTTTATGTGACTGGATAGAACATACAAGGTGATTTTTTAAAAACTCAATTGCAGCAGGCCCTGGATAGCCTGAATCAGTTGGCGGTACTGAAGTGCATTGAAATCTATGTCAAATTCGAGGTTAGTAGATTAGGTTCTGTGTGTTATTTGACAGACTGACGCAAAACTTAACCTGCAAATCTCGAATTTGACATAGCCTGACACCTCAGTACTACCTACTGATTCAGGCTATCCAGGGCCTGCTGCAATTGAGTTTTAAAAAATCACTCTGTATATAAATAAAGGGTAGGCATACTGTAGTTGATCGAAATACGAAATTAAATACAAATGTTAAATACAACTTACTGATGTCACTCTACTATTTTTATCAGAATGAGTATTAGCACACATAATATGTTTTTCTTAGCTTCAGTATTGCAGTTTTTATTCTTTTACACAATATAGTAATTGTATATTTAACTTATGCATTTTAATTTATTTGAGATGTAGAACGTCGTCATATACAATCTACGAATATAACTATCGGCGATTGGGATATTACCATTTATGTAGACCAACAACTTCTCTTCCACTGCATTTAATTTTTCGTAATAAGATACATTCCCAATAATTCATCATAAGTAACGTGCTCTACAGTTGTTTACATTTTTTCACGCAAAACAAATAAACAAAGAAAACTGTAGGTGAATATGAACTTAATATGTGATCAATAAATTTTAATTGCATTGTCATACTATCCAACAGATACCTTCAGTAAGTTGTTTACTTAGCCTTGGCATATTATGAAAGATTTTTTTTTTCTTTTGCACTTAAGGAAAGCGTTTAAATTAATGCTACCATAAATTATTATTCTTGTAAAGCTGCATTGCTAAATTCTAGAAATGTAGGTAAAATTCACATAAAATTGATTTGAACTTAATTTTTGTAAGTATTAAAATTATTCTGATTAAGAGAAATGAAAAATATCATACTGCATAGATTTCGGATCATACATTTTTGTAGAAAACTCTCGCTCAACCTCCTCCAGTTAAAACTCTTTAAATGAATTTTATTTTCAGCTTCTTAGTTACTCAACATCTAGTTATTCCTCTTACTTAAAATGAGTCATTGAAATCAATCACCAAAGATCAAAGGGTAACAGGGTATAAATTAAATCAATATGACGAGATGCTGCTTCCCGAACGCCGACAATTAACCATTAGTAACGTTTAACAGCGCCATAAACCAGGAAAAAAGTCGCGTTAGACGCTGTTCGGAATCCCAGCACAGGCAATTTTCCATTATAACTGAATAATAGATCATCAAAATAGATATATAAATTTCCAGTAAACTATTGGACTGGGATGCAATATAAAATGCTGTCCACCGGACGGATCCCCAATCGCCCTTTGTGTGACCAACGTAACGCCCCCGCCTGGGGCAGACTGATACATGGTCGACACGTATTATTTACGGGCTTTTATGCACTTTTTACGCCGACTAATCGATTTATTTAACTTGTTCAATTACACCGCAGACGGTCCATTTAAGTATTTAAGGCTACCTTCATATCTGAGACATGTACTACTGGCAAGGGTAGCGCTTCTCAATCTTTTTTGTCCTCCTTTTTGTGACCTTTATAATCCTTGGGCCGAGTTTTTGCAAATATAGTCAGTCATCTTCTTTAGTTTTGTCACTTATGCATAGCTCGCAATCCGCTTCCTAACATATGCATAGGTCAAATTTTCTTATCACTCACCTTCTGTGTGTGTACATTTACTGCACCGTGACCGTGTTTGGAATTTTCACGACTTCTTTACGAAAAGACCCGAAGCTTCTAGAAGTGTTTCTGCTAGTACATATAAGACTAAAAATGACAACGCGTTTGCAGTTTGCAGTAACACCACAAAATTGGATAACCAGTGATGCAATATTGACAACGACGTCAAAGTACACGTTGTATTCTCAAACTATTTTCAAGTGTAGAAGCATTTAAAGATTTTGAAGCGTCAAAATCACCATGTGACCAAAGCATCGTTCTAAAATCAAAATCAAGAAAATATTCACTTATAATACCAGGAGTAGTCAAAGTTATGTCGACTATTTTTGTGATGGTGTCACGAATGTCCATTGCGCTTTGGTACGATTAGGACGAGTGCGATAGCACGAGTCCTAATCCCAAGCGCAATGGGCATGAGTAGTGATATCACCGCAAAAATAATCTACTTAACTTTGACTAAGAATGGTATTCGATTGACTATTTGTTGTATCTCACATGTTCACAATCTTTTAATTAGTTATGGTTTGTAGTTTTTTATTAATTATTCAAAATAGAATTCACATTTGACAATCAGAATAAAAATACTGTCAGAAAACAAAAACTAGTAATTACAAAACATGGCTGGATGTATTTAAACATAACATTTCTTCCCTTACGAGGGTGAGAAGATGGCCCTTGGTTTCTTCTGCCTGAGCGATCTGCGTGGCGTCGCTGGTGATGTACGAATGGGAATACTGTATCTGTTGGTATCCTGTGATTGTTCCACTGGCGATGTTGATGGAGTTACTGCTGTAGGGCGGTCTACATTTGGATGTTCCACCGGCGATGTTGAGTTCTGAACTATCGGTAGTGTTGCTGCAGTAGCGGTGAGAGATGTTGCCGCCGTAGGGGTAACAGATGTTGCTGCCGTAGAGGATAGAGGTTGGGTATAAGCACTCTGAGGATGGTCTTCTTCTTCTGATTCTTGCTTCCTCAGCGGCTGTTCGTTTCCGCTTCTTCGTATTTGATCAATGTGTCGCTTATATCGTTTTTCCAGGTACTCAATTTCGTAGTGGAGATCCCCTATGCGAGCAAGGATGGTTCCGGGAACCCATTTGTCCATGCGAGGATTACCTGACATAAATAACACTGATTGATCTGATTGGAACGTGCGAAATGTTGGCTGGAATGTAACATATTGTTTTTCAGTCATCCTGGTATATAAATCATCCGGTCTGACGAGGTTCAATCGTGTACTGAGTGAGCGTCCCAGGAAAAGTTGAGACGGTGACTGATTCTCGGTCGAATGCGGTGCTTTTCTGTACTGCCGAAGAAATTCATTCAGATTCTGTTGTAGAGAACTTCTTGTTGTTCCCATGGCTTTCATGGCATCCTTCACAGTTTGAACGCTGCGTTCGGCTTGACCATTTGTTGATGGATGGTACGGGGCTATTAGCTTATGGAATTTCAAACCATGGGCCATTTTCTCACCCTCGTAAGGGAAGAAATGTTATGTTTAAATACATCCAGCCATGTTTTGTAATTACTCATAGAAAATGATGTTGTTTTTGTAGCAGGAGCTTGTTGGGTAGGTTGAGCAGCGTTGACTATTGCTGCCTGCGTTGCATCTGTAATAGCTTGCTGAATAGCATTTGCAAAGATGCCCGCAAAGGACTCGAGCATCTCGGGTGTGACAGACATCTTCCTTAATCCCACTTCTGACACCACTGTTGTATCTCACATGTTCACAATCTTTTAATTAGTTGTGGTTTGTAGTTTTTTATTAATTATTCAAAATAGAATTCACATTTGACAATCAGAATAAAAATACTGTCAGAAAACAAAAACTAGCAGTTACAAAACATGGCTGGATGTATTTAAACATAACACTATTTAATGAACCAAACCACTTTTTCTAATAAAAATCACATTTGTTTAAAGTTGTCACTTGAATACCTTCTAGGAAGATATAACCACTGATATTTTTTTGATTGAAACGTCAGAATTCTGGATTTTCATTGGTTACTTTTTGACAGATGACAGGTGAATTGAATAGTCTGAAGAATATTATATTTGGAGGTAAAAGTAAATAAAGGAGAAAAGCGTTTTGTTTGAAAATTTTGACAGCTGGTCAGCATGAAACCTCACAAAATTAAATGACATTTTGAAACAGGTTTTTGTCATGTGGAATATGGTACCAAAAGGCTTGAATAGCTTGGCGTAGAAAATATGTGGTACCAACAAGAAGAAGCTACAGTACACAAAACCCATGGAAAACGAGAGATACCTTAAACAAATTTATAGAATGTGATGCGAGGAGACCGATGTAACATCCAAGAACCACATCTGAAGATAACATAAAAGAAATAGTCAAAGAAAGAAGAAAACCCGTGAAATAAGCAAACATTTTCGCTCTTTATAATTTGGAATCCCGTGTTTTCCGCTTAATTTTGGAATTTCTGTTGAAATTTTATGTAAGTTAAGGCATTTAGCGACATCTCGTGGACCGTAGAACTGCAATTCTTTCTTAAAAATGCTCCTTTCGGTTGTTTAAATATCGGTTCTCGATGTGCTATTTGTCATGGATAGGCTATGTCGAAAACAACAGGCTGACATCTGCACGTTATCTCAGCTGCACAGAGCGCAAGGCTTCTGGCGTGATCTTTTGCGACAGCAATGTCTGCGTATAAGTTAGACGCAGAACACACGTGAGGCACACGTGCGTTTCCCCCTCCACTCGTTCCCAGTAGCGTAGCTTAATTTTTCAAACAAGTTTATATCAGACATTCTAGGAGAGTAGAACGATTATTCTGTGGAGCGGCCCTCAGCGCTTCGGCGGCTGGGATTCCGCCATTGTTGATCCGCTTGGAATTAAACTACTTGCTGAATTGTGTATCGTACATTGGGGCTCTCATATCTGCCTTATTGTGTGCCGAAAAACACCCTTCTTTCGCTCTTGCTCGAATAATCAACCAGTGGTAGTGTCGTCACTCCTTTTTTAAGTACAGAGGATGTGTCTCTGGTGGTCTCGGGCACCAGAAACAGTGCCAATTAATCTACTCGATCGTATCGAAGCAATGAATGCAATTACTGTCGTCACGGATTCCATTTTGAGTTAGGTTAAGTGGCAAGTTGTGAGGTGACGCGTTGTAAGTAATCGTCGAAATGCCGCCTACATTACTAGCCGGGTCCGAGGATTCATTTTGATGTACTCGCCTTCGCCAAAGGAATCATGCCCCTGTCGTTCTTGTCATCGCCAAAGAAATCATGGCCCTGTCGTAAACGCTCTTACGAGTGGTCATTTGTTATTGCCGCTACAAACAGTCGATGCTGTCTATTTTACTTGCCCGCTTCTGGTGCGCCTAGCAAGACATCCTTCAGCTGCTCTAATAAAGTCTCCGATATTTTGTACTAGATTTAATATTGTGATAAAAATAATAATATTTGGACATTGTGCGACGTGACGCATTTATAGTAATAACCAGATTCAATTCAGACCTTAGTGGCCTACTTTTGCGTTGTTGTGTCTATACTTAGAACAGCGTGGAGCGTTCAAGACGCCCGTGCCATTTAAAGTTTGATATCCATTCACCAACACGAATCAATTTCAGTTGTGTCATATTTAGCTAACTATTTAAGTACATTAGTTTGTTACTGTTCTATCTATTTGTGTACTTACTTTTAATAGACGCATTTATTTTTACCTGTTTAGTTTATGATATCTGCATGTGTTTATCGACAATTAATGTGTTGTGCTTGTCTCTTTATTATGATCAATATAAGATAATCCGGCGAGAACAAAGAAAACCAACCAAGGTAGCTACCAAAACAGCTGTGGCCTCTTTCCGGAGCGCTGTAGTACCACAAATGTTCGTGGATGCCGGGTTTCTATAGGGGGCTGCGGAGAAACTCTTTCAATCCTCATTATTAAAACTCGTAGTGCCCATTCCCCGTTTTATCTCGATTATAACCATCCTCCGTGCGACAACACCTCGCCCAAATTAATGTCGTGCCAATTTTAACCATCCCGTCTCCCAGGGCAATAGTCGGTCAACTATTTCTTGCAGGAGAGTTGAAGCGTGATTAAGGTGAGCTTTGTTTATTGAATGCTAACGTAACGACCCGTTTAGCGCGTAACATATTCAGTGCCATGTCGTAAAATTCGGTTTGTCTAGGAACAAACACCTCAACACTGGACCGTGAGGTAAATTAAGAGAAGAGAAAATAAGTACCTAAGTAAGTACGAACAGATATTGTTGGATGTAATTTGGCCGGTCCTTAAATTTTTTCATATCTATAAACGAAGCATAATTACTGAGATTGTGCAATTATCATTTTGTTGTAGCAGAACGATTTAAATGGAGAACAAATTTCTGGATTACAAAGAGAAGAGGAATAACGTTCACATGCACGTAGCCTCCAAGGTAACCCAATTCTGCAACTTCTACAACAGAACTGCCTCGCTCAAGCCATAAGATTTCTTCCATAAACTTGAGGATACTAGCCAAATGGGTGTTGCGAATTCTAACCCTCAGGCCAGAATTTCCCAACATGGATCATCTTATTGAAGCGAGTACAGTACATTTGCATAGAAGATGTTACATCATCTCGTCCTAAAGGTTATACCCTCGATGGGTTGGGTTGTCAGCTAAGCCCATCGTATGCATGTATTTGTTAAGTGTGCAGTGACCAGAAACTTTTTTCACGACAGATCACAGTTTACCTCGTGGCAATCTTGCACGAAATCTTGCCATCCTTCGCGAGGAGGCTGCAATAGCCATCCTTGCATGACGGCATTTGTTCGTATTGATCCATCTGGTACAATAGCAATTGTTAGTTTATTTCCCAGTTATGGTGTAGCGTAGAGTCGATGAAGGTGCAATTGCTGGTTCGGTTGTTCCAATTCTTGCCTCGCTAGATCATCGGTTTGTTCTTTGCCATTACTTCCTGTATGTCGCCCTACTCAGTTTTAATCCATCTGAAAAAATAAAATAACAAATATGTCAGATTCAGATGAAGATTGCCACTACTCCCAATAGAGGCATCCTATGAGCCGCACCTATCAGAATTTTTGTATATCTCCTTACGATAGTTCTAATGCTTCTATTGTTCCAAAATTTCTCCACCCACAGCCTTAAAGCTGCCCTTAATACCACCTCCTCCATATAAAGATCCAGCGGAGGAAGAGGGGAGGAAGAAGATATGCTTTTATTGTTTAAATGTTTAGTAAAAGTAACGTCAGAACCAGAAGTAGGATTCGAAATACCATGAGATCATTTAAAAACGGGACATAGAGAGCCATGGAATTTATGATTTAGATTCGAACTTTGGTTAACAGCCGTTTGTCAATTTATTAACTTAACCTCAAACAAGATAAAAGCTTTATTAAATGTCAAAAATTACAGTAAATGTTCAAAGAGAGTGTGTTGGAATTTCTGTCTTTGAACATTTACTGTAATTTTTGAGGCTTATTAAAGCTTTTGTACTGTTTGAGATTAAGTTAATAAATTGACAAATGGTGTTGTAACGTTTCGCCCAGCAGAAACGCGTTCTTCGGAATTAAAATTAATTCGCGCGTTTTCTCCTAGCGATTTCTACGTTACGCGTTTGAATTTTTCGCCCGCGCTGCCAATACGTCATCAAGAGATCTCCGCTCCACGTATTGCGCTGCTCCCCCACTTAGAATGCCCGAAGTGGTTGCTTGATGCACGAAGCACGAAGAGGAGCCCATAAAAAGCTGCTTCGCGGGGCACTCAGGGCAGACTTCATTCATACATTCATTCGCATTCATTCCAGTATCATTCTAGCCCCAAATCATCCCCAATCCTGATCCTGTCCGACCGTTTAAAGAGAATTTCCCGTCTATACTTCGGATCCCGATATCCATTAGTATCTTCCCATAGCTACAGTCGAACCGATGCCTCCAATCTTGGGGACCGTGTTCCTAGCCAGTATTTTAATTAAGCCCGTTCCCCGAAGAATCAGCTTTTAGAAGTGAGGCCTCACGAGTGGGGAAACCGTTTCGCTGATTAAACTAACACCTGTTAAAATCCTGAACTAATAATTGTACTAGAATTTCCTGGAGGACGTTGGCAAATAATTATATCGAAATTTCTTGGAAGACATATTCGAAGCGAGGGTTTAACAACCAGGCCGTTTCATACGTCGATTTCGTAATACTAAATAAAGGCCGACTCGTAGCCGACCTCCAAGGCCCTGTTAAGATTGCATTTAATATCTGTTTGACTACAGGATTGTACTCACTGTTCTAAGCATCTTCCCGTCGCAACACCGGAGATCGACAGCGCCGCAACGATCTTAACCTGTCGTGCGCCGAAGGTACGGAGGAGGGCCCCAGGTGGAATACGCCGTCGACCTCCCGTTCCGTCGCATCCCACACAAACACCAACACCGCCGAATCACCGGGACTTGCAGCACTATCGCGGTGTCGTAAGTCATAAAGCATAACATAATCGAATTAACTTCTGTTCGCAGTTGCACTTGTATTTTGACATTTCTGACCGAGTTTCGAACACAGCGGTTGGCAGCAGTGGAACCAGGTCCGCTCCAGTGGCGTCGCGTTCGAAATTTCCAGGGTACAAGCAACAGGCTCCCGAACACACCGCTGTACGACGGGTTGCGTAGAAGGCAGGCTTTTCGAAGCAAGACGGCCCGAGAAGAATGGATTTATTGTAAAATACATTGTATTTGGTTCTAATGAATAATACCGATATTTGTAAATATTGAACATTATAATTAAACTGTCTAAAATTATCCTGGTGCTTGTTTGCTGATTTCCAAGCGTATATCTGACTGAACCAAATTATCTCCGACTGAGAAAGCTACCCGAAGGTAATTTATTAAATTCATTAGCCCTTATTAGCAGAGGGCTAAGACCGTTACAGTGTTAACCAAAGTTCTGATCTAGAACATAAATTCCATGGCACTCTCTGTCCTGTTCGTAAACGATCTTACGGTAGATACGACAGTAGTTATATTACGTATAAGAGTGTTCACGTGATAGTTACAAAGAAATGACTACAAAAGAGTAATCATGATAATGAGATTGAGAAGTATAGAATATATATATTGCAATACAATGTTTGTAATATTAAATAAATATCTTAATAAGTTAAATTTTGGACAATTTATAATCACACAATTCTCAGTTTTATAATTTTACTTCTATGCTCAAACTTGCCTGTCTTAAATTATGGCTATTTAAAAATGAAATGTAATAATTAATTACACCAATAAAATGGTTGAATGTACTTTCTATTTTATTTAATTGCAATATTTATTTATGCTAGCTCTCGGCAAAACACAAGCTTTATTCTCAGGTGGGATCAGAATTGTACTATCGCCATAAATTTTGGGTTATTTGACTTGTACGGTTCTTATATAATTCACAATCTGACAGTTGAATATTTTGTGAAAAACGCGTCAGGTAAGTTATTTGAATTTTCCCCGCTTGGCAACTAATAAAAACAGATCCCCTTGCTTGTTTTTCAGGATGACGTCACCGCCTCTTGCTTGTTCTGACGTACTAGGCGCGCCAATTCTTTCAACTGTTTATGGACGCTTCGGTTCTCGCCAAACCAGGCACAATCTACTGACGCCACTCGATTTTCGAAAAACATGAAGTAACTTGGCAATACGCTAGGCCTCTCCGGGGAAGTTTGATCTTGTAGTTTGGTGCGTTATCACAAACCTAACCCTCAAATTGCAGGCTTAATCCTACCTCGTAATGATGGCTTCGGAGCTGCTCGTAGTGATGCTGCTTCGATTTTCTGCTGGAGATGCTCCCCCAGATGCAGACGTTGGTTGGAACGTTCTTGCAAACTCTATTGATCACTTGCAGTGCCGATCACTGGGCTCCAATGACTAATTTGCTCGTAATCGAACTTCGGAATTTTCATGTACTCGCTGCCGAACCTCAGCTGCAGATGGGATTAGGAAATTTTATATTTTAATGTGGCGGAAACTTCCATAAACACTGTCGCAGGTTCCCCTGAGATAGGCACAATAAAATGAAATACTTTTTAGCTGGTAAAGTGCTTGTTTTTACCCGTACCCTGGGAAGGGGCCCTTACAGGTCAATGGCTCAGAAGGCGGAGGAAGATGGTTGTGATACATCTCAACGACGGATGAGGCAAAAGAACCAACAGCGTCTGTCTCATAGTGAGCGGCTGATTTAAAAGGTCCTCCAAAGCGGGGGTTATGGCGTTAGGCGTTAGCAACCTATCACATGTAAAAACAAAAGGAGCTGAGAATTTATTAGTAGAATGAAAAACAAAACAAAAGGAATAGATCCCCGGGTGGAAATCCACACCTCGCAAAGAGGGAGCCCCATTGGATACGGGGGGGGGGCAGTTCTACACGAAGTCTTCAAATCCCAACTTTAAAACTCAACCAAAAACGAAGTGAGATACTAGAGGGTAACAAGAAGTTAGAAAGTAAGCCCAAAAGACCGAAAAAGACATTAAAACTAGGAACGTGGAATATTCAAGGACTCGCAACTAAGAGAAAAGAAGTAATGATGGAAATAGAAAAGATGAATTTGGATATAGTGATACTAACGGAAACTAAAAAAAAAGGAATTGGCCAGGAAACATATGGAAATTACATACACTTATGGAGTGGAGTGCCGAAAAGTGAACGAGCCAAAAGTGGAGTGTCGATATTAGTTATAAGAAATGGACAAGAATGATACAAACATGGGAAGAAATCAATCATCGCATTTTAAAAATAAAAATAAAAATACATGGACAAATGTTGACAATTATAGTGGTATATGCTATAAATGACGACGTACGTGCCGAAGAGAAAGAGGAGTTCTTTAATATCCTGGACGAACAAATAGAAAACGTTAGTAAACAAAGTGAACTTATAATAATTGGGGATCTGAACAGTAGGGTTGGGAAGAAAGATAACGATCACACTTTAGGAAAATTCGGAGAAGAAATGGTGAATGACAATGGAAGACGTCTACTCACCCTATGCAGAGAACATAGGTTGATGATATCCAATACTTTCTTTCAACATAAGGATATTCACAAATTCACATGGATACAGCCAACACGAGGACTCAGGTCAATTATAGACTTGGTAATTGTCAGAAGAGACCGGAAGCTAAAAATTAAAGATATAAAAGTCTTTCGACAACCTGAATGTGGATCAGACCATCATATGGTGGTAGGAACTTTTGAGTGTACAAGAAAAACAACACATACAAGAAAAAATGAAGATACGGAAGATCAAATGAATGAAATGAAATACCCCACATATAAGATCGAACTGTTAAGAGAAGAATCGATTAAGAAGTTATACCAAAACAGATTAGAAATGCAACTTGACGAAAATATAGTAGAAAAAAGCCCAGAGGAAATATACGAACATTTAAAAAGTAGTATCCACACAGCAGCAAATGAGGCTTTGGGAATAGAACAAAAGAGTAAATATAAAAAAGAAACATTCAGTGCAGAACTAGAAGAGAAAATTAAAATCAAAAAGAAACGATATAATGAATGGCTAACGGACAAAACCCAAAACTCTAGACGAAAGTACGTAGAGTATAGAAGGCAAGTAAAAGAACAGGTGAAGCAAGAAAAGAATGATTACTGGGACAACGTATGTAGAAATATAAATAACACAATAGGTTTTAACCGATCTAAAGAAGCATGGAGAGTGATTCGTAATTTACGGCAAGAAACAAAAAACACAACCAATATTACATTAATAGAGCCGAAACAATGGATAGAACACTATGAGACACTCCTACAGGAAAAAAGACCACAATATATGATAAAACACGATGGAAAAGAAAGAAACCAAATAAGTGTGGAGGAGAGAGAGATAAAAAAGGAAGACGTGATAAAAGCACTGAGACAATCTAAAAATAATAAATCAGCCGGTCCAGGAAACATCAGGATAGAATTAGTAAAATACGGGGGAAATAAGCTGATAGAAATAGTAACCAAAATGTTTCAGAAAATAGAAGGCGGAGAAAATATACCAACAGAATGGAATAAATCATATATTGTATCGATACATAAAAAAGGTAACAAAACAGTATGCCAGAACTACAGAGGCATCAGTATATTACCAACAATGGTCAGGCTTTTTGGAAGAATTATTAAAACTAAAATCGACGACCATATGGAAGATTTTAGCGAGGAACAAGGAGGATTTAGATCGGGAAGGTCATGCATAGACAACATTCACTGTATCAGACAAGTGATTGAGAAGAATCAAGCAAAAAACATTGACACACATATAACGTTCGTAGACTTAGAGAAGGCTTATGACAACGTGCCACGATGTCAACTATGGGAGGCAATGAGACGAATGAGAATCAAAGAAAAATGGATAGATGTGACTAAACCGCTGTATGAAAACACAGAAGCCCAAATCAAAGTAGGAAATAAAGTAACAAAAGCAATAGAAGTTTCAAAAGGATTGAAGCAAGGCTGTACGTTGTCACCAATACTGTTCAATATATATGCCGAACAAGCGTTAGAAAAATGGTATCAAAAGTGTGGAGGAATGGGTATACCAATAAGAGACAAAACCCTACACTCATTAATGTTCGCTGACGACCAACTCATTGTGGCACAAGACGAGGAAGACATGATTTACATGCTACGTAAATTGAAAGAGGAATATGATAAGTGGGGACTCTTGATTAATTTTAAGAAGACGGAATATATGTGTGTTGGAAGATTAGCACACAATTTACACATAGGACATGAAACCATAAAGGCATGCACAGAATATAAATACTTAGGGTCAATAATATCTGACAATAGTAAAATGGAGAAGGACATAGAAGATAAGGTAATAAAAGGAAAAAGAGCGACGAAAGCACTTCACGGAACAATCTGGAACCGTAACCTCACGAAACAAACCAAGAAAAATATTTTTAATGCAATTGTAGAGCCCATAACAACATACGGGGGAGAACTATGGCCTATGACTAATAAAATAAGAGATAAGATCCGCACAGTAGAATTGGACTTTATGCGGCGAAGCCTACAGTATACACGAATGGATAGGATAAGAACGGAAGATATATGGAGAGAGATGGAAGTAGAAACATCAATTACTAGAAGACTTGAAAATAGAACATTAAGATGGTATGGTCACGTTCAAAGGATGAATGAAGAAAGATGGCCTAGGGCGATTATGAATTGGTCACCTAGGGGAAAAAGGAAAAGGGGTAGACCAACAGTAAAATGGAAAACATGTGTTTACAATATTATGTTGGAGAAGGATCTTAGAGAAGAAGATATAGAAGATAGAGATTATTGGAGGTTGAGAACGGCAAACCTGTAAGGGAAAAAAGCCAAGAGAGAGAGAGAAGTGCTTGTTTATTATTATAAAATTGTAGTTAAATATGGAGCACAAATTCGACAAACTTCAAATAAAAAATAATTAAATCTATTGTTCCCCTGTTTTAAACAAAATAGCATCAGGTTGCTAAGTTACTGTTGATTTTCTTATGCTAAAGGAAATTAATTCTGATATGAAAGGTTACAAATAGAAGTAAATTTAAGTCCATAATTAATATTTACAATTTTCTTAAATCTAAATTACTGTCTTTAACCTTATAATTAAAATTTTTTGATAGCGTTGGACACACAAACGTTATTTATTTGTTATTGTCACTGCTCTGCTCTGCACTATTGCACTTTATTTTTAAATACACTGATTTTTGAGTTCACCATTTTCGCGTCACTATCTTTTCTCTTCTGTTGCCTTTTTAGAATTGCTTTTTGCAATTTTCTATATTATATTATGCTTCATCTTGCTTTATCTTTCTGCTTTGCTCACTATTTTAAATTTTCACTGTCTTTTGCTTTTACTTAACAACTACGCTCCTTTTAAAAGGCAGCTAACAAACCTTTTGTGTCAAATAAATTTTATGTGGTCTGGCTTTACATGTGCACAAACCTTTCCTTTTAAATTATATTAATTTATTTAGAAGCCAATTCAAACCCTTTGAAATATGATTTGCCTTTGCGTGCCTTTCTCCAACTAATTTACTGTTTCTCGCATCTCATTATCAATGCATTTAATATTTTATTTTTGTTTAAAATTGCAATTATACAAAATATCCCAACTCTGTGCTTTATCGAGTCGGTTAATTATCTTGCACTGCAAACAGAGCCAAGTTGTGGGATTAATACCATCTTAATATACCTTCCTTTTTCTAGTGTAGGAGGTTGGCAATTAACACAGCAGTTTGCACTTTCCAAACAATAGCACAAAATAAAGGGGGTGCTGACTTTGCATACCGAGACAGCAAGGATTTCAACCAGAAGAAATTAAAGCAATTCATAGCTACATATATCTGAACTAAAGGATAAAATAAATCTTCCATCTTAACAACAGCTACGCACGGCTTACAAATAATGACAATATTAAAGCAAAGTCGCTTTTGAAAAACACTGTAACAATATTTTTCAGCGATATGATCAAAAATAGGTGATTAGGGAACCACAGCGTTTGCTGTGATAAAACTTGCACCTGAATTAAACTAACGCATAAAAGAGTCAGTTAATTGAGAGATCGCCAGTTAGGTAGTTCAGTTCCGACTCACAAAAAGGAAAAGGGCTGGGAAAAGTCACAGAAGAGATCTGTAGATGAAATCGAAAAGGTAGTTGGTCCATAACCCAGACTAAGAGTATCACAGCGAACCATAATTAGAATATATTTGAGGAGTAAGGTATGAAATGAAGATATCAAAGGAGAAATGATGGTACCTAACAGATAGTAAGGAACATTTAGCAAAATCGAAGTGGTGATAGGTGGATCACGTATAAAGGAAGGATAAGAACAGATGAAAAACGCAAGTTACATAATCAAGACTGAGAGAGACTAAGAAAGATGTAGAGAGATCACACCACAAATGGATAGATGCCATAAAGCAAATAGCTGAGAAACATTGGTTCTAGGAAGCTCAAAATAAAGAAGAATCGATAAGACAGGAGAGAACTACATGCAAAACTGGACTAGTATTGCTTAAGAAATAAGAATGAGAAAGAAGTTGGTAGAAATTAATTTGGAAAACCCAAGATCGCAAAAGATTGAAAGAAAGATGCTATGTCTCGAAGTAAATAAGCTGAAGATCAGTGTTTACCGAAGATACTTGGATTTTTACGGTGTTCCTATGCTCTAAATTGCTTGTTCTATAATATTATTTATTTATTCAATTTGATTTCAATTCAATTATTTCTATTTTGTATACAGTAGAAGGTAATAACGGGTGCATCGTACTCGCACACATACGCACCATGCAATATACCTTGTTCATTCTCTCCGGTATAATGGAATTCCATACAGCAGGCCGTTATGCTTATGTAGATTTTATTTATTGGATTAGATCATGCCATCTGTAAACGTTGAAAAATGCAGTAAGTGTAATAAACATGCATTTCTAACACAAATAATGAAAAAGCAACGTCGATTCTTCATTTACAGTTAGCGAACGTCCATAAATTATAATAAAGCGCCTACACAAAAATGAAGCAGACGTGCGTTTTAACAAATTAACACGTAAATAATTCATGTACATTACGTGTTAAAAATTGCCATATTAATATATATTTAGAAAGCAACAAAAGTATCATAAATTACACCCAAACAGTGTTTATGTGTGGTGACAGCCGGTTATTAACGACGTTGCTTAATTTTACACTGAAAGCATTTTTGTTAACGCTGATGTGCAACACGTTTTTTAACTTCTGCCTAATTTTGGCAATATTTCAGTTGCATTGTATACACTCCGCATTATATTATTCATTCAAATGGAAATTTATTACGCGCGATATCGACTTGCTAGAACAACTTGGGTCGTATTTACGGGGTACCGTTGGTTAAAAACCAAAATAATCCTGAAGCTATCCCGGTGTTAGCTGTCAAAAAAGAATAATGTATGGACGTTGTACGGCCCGGACTAGGTGTACAAATGCTAATTGCGGTTGACTCTTCACTAAATCAAAATTTGTGCACGTGCCTTTCGATTGGTTAAATAAGTCGAAAAATCGCTAGAATTGTAGACGTTAGATCGCTTCACACCTCTAAAATTATAATAGAAATTAATAACATTTCAATGATTTCAAATATTATTTTACAAAATATTTTATAAATGTCCCAGTTTAATTTTGGCAAATTGTTTGAATAGCATTGACTTTGAGTTAATAATCTGTGAAAACGGTATTAAAAATAGTATTCGCCTGGATTGAAACATAAAATGTAATCAAAGCGGGCTTAGAAATAATGAATAACAATGTAAGATGAATGAAAACCAAAAAGAAGGGGAAAGCGAAGCCAAGCTGTGAGGTGTGTTATTTTGGCTTTCCCACAAATAATTCATTTAAAAGCCAAAAAATACCCATTTTCCCAATTCAGTGTTTTATAATTAGTGCAGTGTCTTTTGAGTAGGCTGTAGAAGGGTTGCCTTGATTCGTTGCACCCCTAGATGAGTTTTAAAAGTGTTAAATAGTACGGCGAGTAGTAGCTGATTTTCTTGTGGCAGTTTTTGTAGCTGTTGCGAGGTTAGCAAAGCCCTGTAAGTGGGAGTCTAGGATTGGGGCAAAGACGGTTTATAGATAGTTTTTGTGTAGTGCAAGCTGAAGGCAGCGTTCGAATGAGTATCTGGCTTGTTACAGCAGGCCAACGGGGAGAAGCAGAAACCCTGTCCGTCGTGGGGCTTGCTGTGGTAACGCCTGGTATTCTATTTTGCATCAGGGAAGCCAAATAAGGTTAGAAAGTTATTACAAAAAATTATATTTGGTGAAATATTTAAAGTGGCGTCGGTTTTTGCACATTGCCAGAAGAAGCGCGTCGTGAGTGTTTTGTTGTGGCGTCTATTTACTGACGTAACCAACGTTACTTAGGCTACGCACTTTTACGTAAATTATTAATACGAAGCCAACGTGTTTTGATAAATTGTGTGGTTGGAGCGCCATGTTTGCCCATTGGATAAACAAGTGGTGGCTAAAGCGATTACTTTTAATAATCATAAAAATCACGATAATTACCTTTACAGAAAATGTATTGCCTATAATGATAGATTTAATTATATTTTCTAGAATGTAGAAAACCCAACCTTGTGAGATGATAGAGTCATTTTTTTAAATAAAAGCCTAATAATGATAATATCAAATCATACACACATCATAACAAAATATTTCTTGTATAATGACGGGCAGCAGCGCAGGTAGAGCGATGCTCTAAATGTTAAAAATAGGTACATTCCGAGGCCTAGAATTTACATAAGATAAAACAAAAGAAGAAAGTGTATATAAAATTATTAGCAAACGAAGATTGTTTAATAATGTAAATAGGCTATCCAGAGATCAACTGCAACCTGGAAGCCAATAAAAAAATGTTAGAAGAATACGAACAATAACGTGCAAGCACCGTCAATCGACAACATCTTGTTCTAGTTTACTGTAAGTCGTAGAAGCAAGATCTGAAAATATAGAAGAAGGCGTAAAGACAGCACTTCTTATAGCCAACAACAACTGAGCTCCAGAACTAGGGAAACGTCACTTAAAAGAGAGACAGGATAAACAATCAACGACCTTTTTCATAAATTTTTGAATTATTGTTTATTATGATATTCACTTATTCACTTATATAGTGCCAATCATAGAAACCATTTTTAACTCGCAATTTAGCATTTGGTAAAGTACTATGAAAAAGAGCGTTTCCGGCAAATTCCTCGAATGCAATTGCTCGAAATCAATTGCTCGAAAATCAAATTAACCGAATGTAACTTTTCTCGAAATACAAGTTCCTCGAACCGCAATTTCTCGAAAATGTTTTGCTCGAATTTATGTGGTCTTAACATCTGGAAATTATTTTCGGCATTAAAGAGGGAGCCGAGTTTGAACGAATTACGGATACAACAATATGTCAGTGGTCAACAACACACCATAAGTCGAACAATATATCGTGATGGTGCACAGAGACTTTTAAGATTAGTGAATAATTTTGGACATGACAAAAATATCTATGATTATGTCCGTTGAATAGCACATAACATATCATATTAAAAACATATAATATTTGGTTCTTATAATTTTTAACTTAATCACATGCATATACCTATTAATGAAGGTTATAATTTGTAATTTATGTTTTTCTTATATTTGTTATTAACTGATTCGAGTTAAGGCTATTTCACAACTGTATTTTTTCGAGCAACAGAGCAGGTTGGGTTGTGAGTCAGTCTGTGTCAAAACTGACTCAAAACCTAACCTGCTAACCTCGAAATTGACACAGACTTACAGTGCCACTAACAATATACTTCAGTACTGCCAAACGTAAAACAAGTCGCTGTTGCTATGCAGAAAAGTACCACATTTCTAAATGATTTTGAATGTAGAGATGTAATGCATTACCAAATGAATTTCGATAAACATGTTTTCTCAATTCCTTCGCTCTGTTTGTGCGTCAGTCTATCTGTCCGTCTGCCTGTTGATGATATAGCTCTAAAACTATTTGTTGGAGGAAGACGATATTTTTCATGTAGATTATATGTATACCTGGCATAAAACCGAGATTATTTAGCACAAATATATGCCGGGTGGACATGTTAAATCTTTTTTAAATTTTTGCGGTAACTGAGAAAAACTCGTAGAAGTAATAATTTGCACATAGGTCAAGCTTTTCACTTGACAAAAATTTCACTCTACAGATACATGGTAATGTTGTAAAATAGTGGGAAAGTTTCAGCAATAAGTCTGTTCTGTTAAATACAACCGCGCACCGCAAAGCCGATAGAGGGAATCAATGGGTCCGTGGATGAAACGGCGGATTTAAATTCGCGTTCGCAGGAGCTGTAGTTCGAATCCCATTCTAGGTACTGTTTTTTTATTTGAAATTGATTTAATTCGCATTACCGAGTGTTTTATATTATTGTTTCAGTATTATTACGAACGTCAAGATACTTTTACCTCTATTATCCTTTCATTTTTAAAATTGTTTAGTGCCACAACATCTATTTGCGAAGGAAGTTCTGAGCAAGGTCTCTTACAGATTTTGTTCAATCGTTCAGGTTGGCATATACAGAGTGATAAAAAGAAAAATTTAGAAGAAATCTCAAGAGACTACATTTTGTATTCGGATTATATGTCTATCTGGCTCCAAACCGAATATACTGTCAATCAAATCAAATATATGCAGCGTGAGCAGCTTAAAAAGGTAAAATGTCTATTTGTGCTATACCTCAAGAGCTATTATAAAAGTGGTGTTTTGCACATAGCCCAGTTGTAGACTGAGCGAAAATTGACATTTTTGTAGCCTATAGATACAGAGTTTATACCATATATCGGTCCTGTCCATATATCGTAATATATGAGCTTCCGTGGTCCAGAAGGGAATGCGTCTGACTAACAATCGGGGTCCATGTCGGGGTTCCAGTTCGAATTCCACCGATTACAGAGTTTTTTTTAAATTTGAAAATTAATACACCTGGCATTACTAAGAGTTTTCTTTTATTGTTTCAGTATGATTAGCAATGTTAAGATATTTATACCTGTTGTGTGACCGCACTTTCGAGAAAAGTTCTGTGTAAAGCCCTTTACAGATTTTTTAATATCTTTATTTTGATTTCGTTTATTAATCATGTTTTAATATTCAGAAAGTTGTTATTTTCTGACTAAATGAAATTAATTATGTTGTTGGTTCTTGAATTAATTTCACATACTAAAAGAATCGCCTTATTCAAAGTTGTTGAGATACACTCTCACCGATATCATTTAAGCTTCATACGAGGGTTGCATTTCAGCTTAACATGTGGCTTCAGACATTTGTATTAATGCTGAAATATTACAAAGCTTTTAGCTGCGTAAAAGATTAAGAACTGTTACAAGTCGCAATATGCATTTGTATACAAAACGTCACTACTTGACGATTATCTTGAAAAGAGAGTATCCCAGTAACTTAACCAGCATATAATTATTTGCAATTTCAAACTTGCAGCAGATTTGCACTGAAAAATAGTGACACACAGTGACAGCAAATTTGTAATATTCTATGCAGAATGTTTTCCGACTGCGATCAAGATGCAAAAACCAAATTAACCATTGCATTGTGCAGCCGTCAGCCATCGTTCGGGCAAATTCCGCGATGAGTGATCGACATCAAAAGAAGTAACAATAATAGATAGTGACACGCAATATGTTGTGTGGTTGATGTAATTTAAATCATCGCGTACGAGGTGTAGCGGCGTCTGGGGATGCTGCCGACGCAGGGGCAGATGGGCAGACGCCCCACGGGCCCGGACCCCATCAGGACCCAAAATTAATGAGAATCTTGTTATTGCCTTGTGACAACAGCTACTGATGGTGTTTCAGATCTGAGCTTTGATTCGGCTGAAGATAGATTTTCCCCAAGTCGATTTTCGTTTGCAACCGAAATTGTTATTTTATGGCGGAATTAAGTGTTTTCCGGGGCCCTGCTCAAATGAAATCTGATATGCGCGAAAAAGTGGGTGCTGGATTTTAAGCTCTACTGATTGCCTTCTAGGTTAAGTGCTGTAATTTCGCGAAAAGTAGTTATGAAATTTTCGTATGCTGGCAAGTGGAAGGGATAATATTGTATATTAAGCTACAAACTACAAATCATCAAAGAAATAATTATGGCACTTGTACGTGTACATCGTTTTTTTCTTTATAATAGTAAGGCTTACTTGCCTGCAACACATTTTTGTTACTGTTTATCAGTTTGACATTTTTAATAATAAGCAAGTACCGCGTTATCAAAAAAACAGGAATTATAGCAGGCAGTGGTATTGACCGGAATCCGATATATTTATTGGCATATTACAGGTACAGGGTGGGCAACAAAAATACGATTTTCCGACTTTGCATTTTGTGGCTATATCCCGCTTATTTATAAAAATAGAACAAAGTAAGTTTTACGTTCTTCTTTGATACGAATGCACTGGCGCAGTCAATTATTAAAAATTTATAAATTCAAGTTATACCATAAAGTTGCAGTTTTTTATATGAAACCCGTAGTTGTCTGGAGCATCATGAGAAAGAGAATAGTTTACCATTCCAGTGATATATATGAATATATTTAATATACGTAACATACAGTGCCAGTCATAAATTTGAACACATGGATTTTTTTATTATCCATTTATCAGAAAATGTTATTATCAATAAAAGTTCCTGCATCTTCTAAAACTAAAAATACTCTTGCCAAAATTTAAATATATATATTTTTGTATACGGGGGAGCTTTAAAAATATGAAAATGTTTTAAGAATAAGGTATTTTATTTTTCAAAATAGACAAAAATATTATTTGAAGAAGTTGCTGGAATTAAATGAATGAAAGTGTCAAATGTAAAATTACAGCTACCTGCTTCGAAAAATAATTTTTACTGGTCATCCCTATTTTTTTCTTACCACCCTGTGTATTACTAACTGAGATACTTCAAAGTTAACTTACGAGGGATGATCAATGTATTCGCAGCCTAAAATATAAAGCAGCAAACAAGGCGCTTGAATCAAAATTTATTTTATCTACGACAGTGTGTAAAATTGCTGTTTAGTTGGCAGTTTTAAGTTGTAAAACGACTGTTTAATAACATGTTTTATTTAGTTTACGTCGTCAGTAGTAACATGTTTAAAATATCAGGCACGTTGTCAGTAGCAACGTGTTTTAAAATGTTTAAACACGCAAAATTACGACCAGTTGCTATGGTAATTCTAATTTACATATTTTTTTTTATATTTACCGTATTTTCTAGATTCTATCGTAGATAAAATGTGTACGATGTACATGCGTAAAACATCTTTAGTCACTCGCGAGGCTTAAAACGCTCGCTCACACGCGTTTTAACGTGACTAAAGAGTAGCTTTACGCACTTCTATTATAAATTACCATTTCAACATAATCACCCTAAACAGCAATATCATTTTCCAAGCGATGTTCAAGCGCAGCTATTCTCTGGAAGCAGGAATTTTATTCAGTCGATACCAATATTGGACCACCACATTGAAGTGCATTGTTAAAAGATTCTTTTCCATGCTTCTTAGCTGTTGACCACTTTTTGACCGTGCAGGGCAGAATGACGTTATGCAAACACAGGTACATTTTAAGAGGTGTCATTCTTTTTGCACAAATATTTAATTACTGCACCCATTTAACCTTCTTCCATTTTACAGAACCTAACACATATTGGTTTACTAAACAACTAGTAAAACAGAAACCAATCGACTGTAGCAATTATTAAAAAATACTTTGAACATTATGAATTTATTTCATAAAGTAGTGAAAATTAATAAATAGATCCCATAGGATATACAGTGTGATCAGAATAATGGGTAACAAAGGGGCAACTTCTTTATTTTAGAATTAATTAGCAAATTTTGTTCTTGTTAAAAGTCCCTGCATCTTGTAAAACTCAAAATAAACTTTCCAAAATGTAAATACCTCCTTTCGTACACGGAGGAGCTTCAAAAATATTAAAAAGTACGCTTATTTTTCAAAATACACAAAAATGTTATTTGGAAAAGATGCTTAGAATTGAGACGTTTCGGCACAGCCAGCCAAAACATTATTTTCTTTGTTTTTCTTTTTTTTTATCAAGAATGTGGATTTAATTCCAAACCACATGGGGGATAAAAAGGAAGGTCAGTGCCGCTGGAACATTATGTTTTTTTTATAGAGAAGTCGTAAAAGTACAACGCTTTTTCTAACTTTTCTAGGTTATCTTGACATCGGTTGATATTTATCTGTTGCCCCACCACCTACAAAAAGTCCTAAAGCAATGGATTAGTTCACTGTCAATTTCTAGTATTTTAATGACGATTTCGAAGTTCTTCACTGTCGATTTAAAAAAAATCTATTTTTTTGTTCAAAGTAAAAAACACAGATATCTTCCGTTTCAAAACAAATGATCCGAATATCAACAAGAATTCAGAAAAATTATGATTTTTAATTATTGAAATGTTATACTTCACAGATATTTAGAAAGGTGGCTACATATTAAAAATGAAGTTGTTGAAGTTTCCTTCTTTATTATTATTTTGTATGTTTGATAGAAAACATGCAGTCAGGATGGAATATACAGTTGACGAATCAGGCGAGGGACAGGACATTAACGGGAAATGATATAAAGAGAAAAGAAATAAAAGGAAAAAACCAGTTAAATGCACTAAACATAGGATCTTGGAACGTTCAAGGGTTAAATAAAGTGGGGAAGTTCAAACAATTAATAGCAGAAACCAGAAAGTATGACCTGGACGTACTTGCAATTCAAGAAACGAACATTAAAGGTAAGCAGCACTATAATTATGATAACTATATATGGTTTAATGGAGTGGGAGAAGAGAATAGATTGGGAACAGGTTTTCTAATAAAAAACAATTTAAAAGAAGTGATAGTAGACCATAACGTAGTAAACAGTAGAATTAGCTATTTAAGAATTAAAGGCAAGTATCGAAAAATCTCCCTGATAAACGTACACTCACCAACAGAGGAAACAGAAATAGAAAAGAAAGAGAGATTTTACGAAGAGTTGGATGATGTATTAAGTAAACTTCCAAAATTTGATGTTAAGATCATATTTGGGGATTTAAACGCTAAGATTGGGAGGGAAGAATGGAATATAGCGGTGGCAGGGAAAGAAAGTCTACACGAGACAACAAACAAAAATGGCCAATTGTTAGTGGATTTTGCTGCATCAAGGGATATGGTGGTAAAGAGTACAATGCTACAACGGAAGAAGATCCATAAAATTACATGGATAAGTCCAGACCAAAAAACGCAAAACCAAATAGACCATCTGATAGTGAACAAATTACATACCCAATGTATTCACAAAGTAAGGTCGTATAGAGGAGCGGATATCGGCTCTGACCATATACTACTTAAAGCAAAAGTAATGCAAATGATCCCGGACCTAACAAGAAAAAACAAAGTTAAAAATAAAAAATGGGACGTCAAAATATTACAAAATGAAACAATAAGACAAGAATATGTAGAAAATACCAAAGCAGCAATAAACAACTGTAAAAAAGGTGTAAATATAGAAGAAGAATGGAGAGTACTGAAAGGAGTCATAAACGAGAGTGCAAACAAAAATGTATCTAAGGAAGATAGCAACAAAAAAAATGAATGGTTTGATGAACAGTGTAAAAAAATGGTGCAAGAAAGGAAAAAGATAAGACTACTGATGATGAATAAACAAACAGAAGAGCTAAAAGAAAAATATAAGAAGATAAGAAACGAAACTAATAACATATGCAGAATAAAGAAAAGAGAAGCGAGGGAAAAAGACATAACGAATATGATGACAACATTTAAGGAAAAAAATGTTAGAAACTTTTATCATAAAATAAGAACTGAAAAGAAGGGATATACTCAATCGACGAGTCTGAGAGATGAAACAGGAAAATTGCATTTAGAGGAAAAGCAAATGGTAGAAATCTGGGCAAGGTGCTTTAAAAAAGTAGTTTGGGATCAAAGTATAGATAACGAAATACAAGAAGAAAACGTAGTGCACATCAACGAAAACCAATTAGAAGCGCCTACTTTTGATGACTTTATGGAAGTACTCAACAAGATAAAAAACAACAAAAGTGCAGGATCAGATGAAATCGTAATGGAACTAATAAAATATTCAGACCAAGACGTACTACATAGAATCCACAGGCTAATATTAGAAATATGGGAAAAGAAAGAAATGCCTGAGGAGTGGCATGAAGCACTAATCTGTCCCATTTATAAAAAAAGCAATGCACAGCTACCAGGAAATTATAGACCTATATCCCTGCTAAATACAGCATACAAAGTTCTTGCACACTTAATTAATAATAAACTGCAATTAAATGTAGAAGGTATGATAGGACAGTATCAGGCAGGGTTTAAAAAAGGTAAATCAGTAATAGACCATACCTTTGTAATCAACCAAATTCATGAAAAATGTGGGAAAAAGAACATACAATTGCACACTATTTTTATCGACTTTAAAAATGCGTATGATAAAATTAGAAGAGAGGAAATTTTCAAAGCAATGAAGGAATTGAAGATATCAGAAGAACTAATAAAGTTAACAAAGATGACACTTACGAGTACATATAATAGAATTAAATACAGAGGACAAAAATCAAACAAATACGAAAGCAACATTGGGCTCAAACAGGGCGATCCACTCTCGACGACGTTGTTCAACATTGTTCTGGAAGTAATTTTTAGAAGAAGTAATATAAAAATGAACAAAACCATCCTAAATTCTTCCCATCAAGCACTGGCATATGCAGACGATGTTGTATTACTTGCTAGAACTCGAGAAGAGCTGAAGATTATTTTTAAAAACCTGGAGAACCAAGCCTGGACTATGGGACTACAAATAAACGAAAATAAAACTAGTTACATGATTCTGGGAAATAAGCTACATGAAGATCAAAAGTTAGAAATTGTAACGGATAAAAAAAGGATTTATACTCTGAAACTTACAAATAACATATCATATCTAGGTACAGAAATAGAAAGTGATGGTAGTCATGACAAAAACATTACAAGAAGAATAAGTGCGGGATCTAAAAGTGCAGGTGCATTAAATCATATTTTAACCGAGAAAAATCTATCGAGAAATCTGAAACTGAACATATACAAAACAGTGATAAGTCCGGCAGTGCTGTTCGGTAGTGAGACGTGGGTACTCACAAAGGATAATACAACAAGACTAGAAGTGTGGGAGAGAAACATTTTGAGAAGGATCTTCGGCGGGGTCAAGATAGAGGGAATTTGGAGAAGAAGAACCAATGCTGAATTGGAAGAACTATTTCGGGAACCCAGCATAAAAGTGATGGTACAACGAAATAGGTTGAGATGGCTCGGACATATGTACAGAATGAAGGAGGGAGAATTAGCCAAAACAGTGTTTAAGCTAGAACCGGAAGGAAGAAATAGGAAGGGAAGGCCGAGAAAAACATGGGAGGACTGCATCGAGGAAGACCTAGTGGATTTTAAAATAAGAGACTGGCAGGCTGTGGTGCAAGATAGGAAAAAGTGGAAAAACATAATTCAAGCCATAGGCCAGTAGGCCTGTAGTGCTGTTATATATATATATATATATATATATATATATATGTTTGATGTTTTTGATTTCTAAACATTTGTTACATTTCCATAAGAAATTACAACCGTTTTAAATTATTGTTGATGTTATTAAAAAAAATAACACTAATTTCGATTCATTTAGTTTTCTGGTTGCTAGATGAGCGAAACTTAGGCTAACAGTACCTTATCATGTCTGGTAATAAATTAACTTTAAGGTATCTCATTTTCCTTAATACAAGGGTGATACTAACAACATAAGAAAAACCAGCAAAATTGTTTTCCGGAGTAGGTAACTGTGACTTCATATTTGACACCTTGCTTTAATGCGTTTTTGTGTATTTTGAAAAATACGGGTATTTAATTCTTGAGCTATTTTTATATTTTTACACTTCCCTCGTATACGAAAAGAGATATTTAAATTTTGGCAAGTGCATTTTGAGTTTTAGAAAATGCAGGGACTTTTATCAGAAACAAAATGTTCTAATAAATGGCTAATAACAAAGTTGTTCTATTCTATCTAATTGAAGTAGGCAGAACACTTGTTGTAATACCGCGTGTCCACTTTCAAACTGGAACATAGGGATTTAACAGTGTTTTTAACAGTTTCATGAATTCTTGCTCGCCAATTCAACCTACAGAAAATGTTTTGGTATCAATGGAAAGAGAAAATTATTGCACATTTAAGGGCATCAAAAATGAAATTGTTTTTGTCAATTTTCATTGAAAAATATTAATAAAATATTTCACGCTTTTTAAATACGATTTGCTTTGACTTAAAAAGTTGACAGCTATACTCAAATTAATTTGTCATTTGATGACATTCCGAGTTAGTTCAGTAGGTTTTACTTTATAAAATGAACGATTACTCGAACGACGAGAGAGTTTTTTATCGTTAAAACTTATTACAGTGGGGTTGGTTTGCGTAGAGTGAGAAATATTTTTCAATGTCAATTGACAAAAATAATTTAATTTTTGATATTAGATCTGCTATAATTTTTCTGTTTCCATTGATATAAAAATATTTTGTGTAGCTTGAATTGACGAGCAGGAATCCATGAAACTGCTAAAAACAATGTTAAATTCCTATGTTCCAGTTTGAAAGTGGACACCCGGTATATACTCCTAGGCGATGCTTTATTTATTATATACAAATTTTACATATGAGTATTCTATAGATTGATGCTTCATATTCTGTATGCTTTTTCTACAGTAATTTTTACTGCATGCGTCTGCAAGTATTTTAATACATAACTGCTTTTCAAAAAAGCCTATTCATAAAATACTGAAATTTATTTTTTCTACGACCACTACTAAAAGTAGGCCTTTTAGCGCTAGCTTCTTTCACTAAAAATAACGTTTTATAATTTAGCGTGTTAAAAGTGAAATCAGCTGTTTACTTTTAGCCCGTGTGCTAAAAGTAAACAGCTGGTGTCGAATTTCGAATTTCAAACTTGAAGTGAGGTTGTAAAGTTAGTCTAGTTACTTCTTTCGTTAGAGGTAAAGTGTTTTTTAAATAATTAAAGCATTATGTAATGAATAAAGTAAAATGTGTACATTTATAATTACCTTTGATAACTAACTTTGACAGCTACAGCTGCAGAAACAGTCACCTGCGGGTCAAGACCATCTCCCACTATGACATATATTATAACTGTCATAAATGCAAGCCTTTGTTAAATCGACATTTATGGATTAAAAAAAGTAAATTTAAGGCAGTAGAAAAAATATTGTGTGCAAACTCGTGCTAAAAGTGTTTATGCACGCAACATGTTATGAAACTCAGCCTTCGGCTTCGTTTCATAGTTTTCATGTCTAGTGCATAAACGTCCACTTTTAGCGCTTGTTGCACAAATAGCCATTAATAATTACCATCACCTTTACCTCTTACATTGATGATTTATGTTGTTTAAAAAAACATTTAGAATATAAGAGCAACAATATCAAAGAGTTAATTTTCTGAATTAAAAACAAGATTCTTACATGTATTATAAATGATACTCCATGAGTTAGTGCTCATTAAAGTTTAATTATTGCTATTTACATATTCCACGGTTAACTTTTCACTCAGGCCAGTGTTTTATTGTATGTTTTCTAATTCAATTGGTGGTGCATTTTTTGCTTTTTAAGCAAGGCGTATCTTGCATTGAATTGTTTAGTCGACCTCTTTCAGAATCAGCTTTCCCAAGTCTGCAAAATGTATGAGTCACTTTAATTCGAAATTTCATTTGACTCAAGCCTTTTTTCATGGCTCTGTTTACATCTACAACCTACGGATTTACTACTGATAAGTCAATTAAATGCTAAAATCTACCTACGGAAATACTATTTTTTGGACTTCCTTGGGATTGTATAACGTTCAGCGTGAATATCTAGTAAATCGACTCCCCTTATATCTTTGGGTTCCTTCTTCTTCCTGCCAAAATTGCGAACAGTAGTCTCAGGTAAGAAATTGACAACTTCGTAGTCTTTCCATACTGTAGAAGAAGCTTGCACTGATGTAAAATTCAACAGATGTGCCACCTGATTTTTTATTGAATTGTTGTGTAGTATGTAGCTTGCAATTAAAGATTCCGTTGCTTGATACTGTTCCAACTGATAAAAATACTTGTTTGGGGAAATACACCACAGATTTTGGAATGCCCTACGTTTAAGCTCCCATCTATGTTAGCTTCGTACAAAGGTCTTGCAGTGGAGTCATTTTCCTTACTTGTAGATAGTCACAAATAGTAGCCATATCCAGAGAAATCCAGAAAAATAAATTTTATCTCTACTTGTGGGATTTATTTGCAGTATACTGCTTCAAAAGGTGTCGTACTGTATTTACACAAATTGGTTTGTCAATTGACCAACTCTCTTCCATTGGTGAAGAAACTTTTCTTGTGAATGATTTATGATAGGGCTAATTCTGACCATAATTTAGGTATTTGGTTAGTTCAACAAGATATAAACGAATGTGAAAAATAATAACCTTCTTTTTATTTTCATTCGAATACAAATTACAAACATAAATTACAAATACAAATAATGAATGACGTCTAAACGCACACCGTAAGGTAATTTGGTAATTAAAAGCTAAGGTATCTGACCGTGCCCTCGAATGGCTCAAAATAAGTCAAGTCGGAATATGAAAATGCAATCTGGAAAGCCAGACAGTCTACACTCATATAGGTCGCTTGTCCAAAGCGAAAGGGTTTCTTATTATTTGAACACAATAGGTTTTGTCCAGCCCGGGCACGACTTCTCTATTGTCGCACAAGTGGTGGAATTAACTTTCGCATAAGAGAAATTTTATTTTACTTTTTCTGGACTCGAGTTTTATGGTTTTATTGTTCAGCAGGGTTGCCTGTCAGTTTCCTTTGGCCTATTGTTAGTCGAGACGAATGCTCGTTCATCTACTGCTTCCTACAATTTATTGTTCTTTTCCATAATGCAAAAAGGGTAGATGGACATAGTGCTGTGTTCATCCGGAATGCCTGCTGTTTAGACAATTGTCGTCCGACGTTTTATGAACATTTGTTCTTAAAAAGTTCGTTTACATTCTTTGCATGACGACATTACTCAAATCTGACGTTAAAGCGATTTCGAAACTGCACGGGCACAATTCATGCACCCCGAAACTTCGTAACTGCCCGCACATACAGTTGATATAAAAGATCCACTGGTTTAACCTGAATAACGGCAACTTGAGTTTATTAGTGTATTTCGTAAAGCCATAGGCACAATGGACTTTGGCATTCCTTAGTTTATGGGCTCCGCTGCATGAAAGACGTTTTTAGGGCCTCTGGTACAGCTCCGCTACAATAACTTGGCTGCTAAATGAAAATCAGATTTTTACTATTGTTTAAATGTAGAACCGAATATAATTTTTAAAATTGATAGAGACATTTACTCTCTTACGAAATCGCTTCCAGTTATTTCAACACAGGCGAAATGCGAAACCGGTTTAAAATACAAATGCCTAGAAACTTTTGAATATTTTCTTTCTATACCTATTCTGAATTATCGCGGTTACATTGAGCACTATAAAAAGCCGATTCTTCTGCAATATTTTCCACTAATTTGTATTAAAAAAAATACTTGCACAATGATAAGGCGAACTTAGCTCATGTATATTGGAAGACAGGTTTTATCTACAACGGACAGTATTAATTTGCCCTTTTTCCAGAACATACCTTTTATTCTATTTAGCTATCTTTATAAGCTGCCAAGACAAGCTCCTGAACAAGATCTCTACACAAATCTCTAGTAAATTCTACATCGCTATCGTCAAAGGAGTTGCCAACCAGATCATTTGGATCCTCCTCAGAGTCTTAATCACTCTTTCTGCAATTCATCGTTACTTTCTAAAGAAATAACCATTAATTCCATAAGCTCTGACTCAATAAGGGTGCTTCTTCTTGTGAATTGTTTATTTTTAAAAACAAATAAGGACATGCTAACAAACAGCATACCAATGGCAAATTAAAAATCATTCGTCAATGTGAACACTTACAACTTTGCAATTCATTTACAAATAAAAATCCTAAATTAATATTTGTTTCCTCGGTTCTCAGTAACATAAAAAATAAGTACTTTTTAATGATTGTTGTAATTGGAGTACGTATTAAATATCTTTGATTAATTGTTAAGACTACAAGGTAGTAATAAGTTGTCTTTCTTAATGTTGTATTAAGTTGCATTGTAAATGTCTGTGGACCATTTTAGATGTTTTTTTTTAAATTGCCAGTTTATAAGGGGAGCTATTACCTGTTCCCATTTTTAAGAGTTGGGTGCATGGTATAGGACGCATGGTTTTTAAAGTGCCAGCTGTGATATCGGATTTTATCCTCTAAAATCGTCTGCTATCATGTTCAACATTTATGCAATACTTTTGTGATTTGCTTTAATTTGACTGCATAAACCAAGGTCTTAGAGTATTTAAAAAGCAAATAACCTTTTGCAGATTATTTTGTCAGTTATCGTCAAGTGATTTTTCTTATTACGTTTAGTTATGAGTAACCTTAAGTGGTATTAATTATTCCTCTTATCGTAAACTTACCGAAGCAGTAGTGAAGAATTTTGCACTTTCTGCCAGTCCAAATGCACCGAATACTCTGGAAAAAAAGATTCACTCTGTTGTGTCGCACCTACGAGAGGGTCTACCTGCTAACAGTGTCTAAAATTTAGTATAGATTAGAGATATCCATCCTGCTTCCCGTGTGGTTCCCAGGGCTGCCTTAATGAGCAATCCAGGGGACCTCAGACGGGCGCTTACGTAGGCCAGTGTTCCAAGACTATATTCTTGCCTACACGAAGCGAAGCTGTTTCAGCTGAGACGAATCGAGCAGGGTAAACGAGGGGCCGTCGTTAGAGGTGTCGGGCCCGAAATGACCCTGATGTACTAGTGTCCGAGACAAGCCTGCCGTCGTTTGATGCATCCGAAGCAGATTACACGTTCGTTTATCCATACATTTGTTTAGTAGGCTATTCCATCCCACAGCTGTGTAGGTAACAGGTGCCTCAGACTTTAACATTGCAGCACTGCAGCACTGCAGAAACTGAGTGATAGAAACCCACGTCTCGACAGTTACTCATCTAACGTTTACACGAGTACTGCGAAAGATCAGCACCAAGCCCCAGGTGCCTCGCTACGTGGCTGGCCAGTTAAGAATGGACTCGCAGTGGTGTTGGTTAGATCAAACTTGGTCAGCGGCTTCACCTTCAGCGGGTAAGCTGCGCATAATCAGAACGGGTGGTGACGTACAGAGTCACCAGAGGTAGGATAGACCTCAAATCTTACCGGGTTGGTATGCACCTGTTCTCGGACGGATGCCGCATTATTTATGCGTATTATTGGCCCTGCCTAATGGTGCCCGTCGGGAGTAAGTTGCAAAACAGGTTCCCGACGTAAAATCAAAACTGTCACTGCCATCAGTGCGTACGTGATATTATAGTTAATTCCTCGCTAAAATGGACCTCATAGAGTACTTCGACAAACTTTGCTTTTAATGAATATAACTTACCGTTTTGCTTAAATTAATTGTTATTTTCGGACAGCATACAATTACTTGTACTTTTGCAAACTACCCCTCACTTTAGTTCCATTTGATTGAAATAATTTGGAAACAGTAGCTTTCTTTAGCAACATTGAACTCATTTGTGTTGTAGAATAATATATTAATTTTCTTTCTTCTCGTAACAGTAAATACACGAATTTTAAGTATTAGTAATAAATAGATCATGTACATGTAAATGGAGAGAGTTTCATAAAACCCTTTGCAGCAACTAATTGCATTCTTTTGTGGTTTATGAAGTAAACGCAGAGGCCTTTTCTCATAATGTGTAAATTTGATGGTATTATCTAGTATATTTGAATATGATATTATGCTCACATTCTGTTTAGAAACTGATGATTCGCTTAATAGATTCCGAGCGCTACTAAATGAATAAATCTTCTATGTGTACCAAAAACTCTTAATATGTTTGTTGAATATTTGATGAAATACTTCTATATTTTTTTACAGATTTAGTATTGTTGCTTGATAATAATGATAGTGGAATTCAGAATCTTCTGCCTGTTATTATTTTTTAGATTTATGTTTCCACCTGTAGGGTTTTTTATTTTAGCTGCCTCAAATCAGTGGCGCTCTCAGACATACATATTTGATTAAGAGTCAGCCAGTACATTTACTATACACTTCGGCAATCCCAAACTATTGTACATATTTAGAAATAGTTTACTATCTAAATTCTAAGGTATAGCAAAATTTGCTAGATTTGTTATGTTAATAAAAATCACTTCTATTCATTTTATTTCTTATATCGCTGCTAATAATGACATTTATCAATGTAAGAAGTTAAACAAATTGAATTTAGTAGCTTTTCAAGTCTGCATTTGCATTTTTCCTTAAATAATAACACCTAGTATCTCCTACAAATGCAATAAAGCCTTTGCAAAGTACTATTTTCATTATTATCTTTTAATTTAGTATTTCGCATTTTTATATAGTTCTTCAAATATCCTAGAAAGAAGAAAATTAATACCAGCAGAAACAATCACGTTTGCTCGATATATTTTCATTTATTTTTACACCTGTAGTTAAAAATGCTACATTGTTTTTTAAAATAGTTTTTTCGCATAAACAATTTTTTTGTCAAAATAGAAATACAACTTAAAAATCAGTTGTGTTTTGCTGCAATAATTCCAAATTTTATATCAACAATCGTAATAATTCTAAAATCTAAATATTCTAAATTCATTATAAATTGTAGATGTTTAAAATTCAACAAATTTAATATAGTAGCATCTCGAGTGTCTTTGCATTCTTCTTCCAAACGATAACATTGCAGCCCTTACAAATACTGACAAACGAAGCCAGAACGCCGTGCACAAAACATCCCATTCATGAAGTACAACTGGAAACGTCCATGGAGATTACTAAATGGGGTGGCCAGAATGGACTTGACATATGGGTCAGCTTAGTGACTTGTGGCCGACGAGGGGATTATCACATTTATTACATATAACTGCTATTGCTAATGGGAATTTTCAATGGCTCGCAGATATGGAAATATAAAATTGGCATCAAGTCCAAATATGATTTTATGTATGTAATTGTCCCGGTGTTCGATTAATTTTATTGCGCACTATATAAATAAATTGGTTTCGCTTTGAGCTTTATGAGCTTAGTTTCAATGCTTTGAAGCTTTTGTTAGTTGAAATTTAGAGTTAGAACTGTTTTAACTTTTAGAAAATTCGTGTTCTCGAGCAAAGTAGCAACCTTGAGTTGCAGGAAAATAATAGAAAATCCATTAGGGGCACATTGTCCATTAGTATAATTTACACGCGCCTTTTCCGTTCCGGTTTGCTCCGCGTGTAGATTGCTTTGGTAATAAGGGATGCCTACGGGGTGTTTATCACACAGAAACGATCAATTATACTGAGACTATTATAGATGCCGCTCAATGACAACTCGATAATTATTACTAAACGGCTGTCCGCCTGACTTGTGGGCCTATAAACTATGTTATTTATATCGATTAGATGCAGTACGTATTTATAAACCCAGAAAGGTATTAAGCGCGAAGACATTTTTAACATCTTTAAAACTCATACAACGGCTGTGGACTTTAAGCTTCGTCTGCATAATATTTCTGCCTATTATTTATTCGAAAACACGTTTGGTCCGAAGCTTTCCAAGATTTAAACATTACATTAGACAAGAAAAATAGATAAATTGCTTCCTAACCTATCTCTTAAACGACATTGTCATATTGTTATTGCTAAACTACAATTAGCTAGATAATAATTATTTGAAATTTAATCGAAAATGTTTTCTTGACTACCGGGAATTTTCCCAATTTTTAGTGTCGCCACTAGTTTCTATGATAATTGAAATTTCTAAATAAGAAGTATTTACATTATAACGATCCCTGCAATATGTATATATGAAGACATTACGAAAGTTATATGCTATGTATATTTATTAACAATCCGTTTTAATTAGACGTTTTACCAAGTAGTTATTTACTGGAATCTAATCATCACTAAATACCTGCTGGGTGTTTTATTCAAAATTCCACCAATAAAATTAGTTTGACCATTTTTAAGAACCAAGATAATAGTAATTGGGGACTCATTCGCCATTCTGATCTTTACGGTCTGTTAAAGTTGACACCTGATTGGCCGCTTAGAGCACGTTCTCCGAGTCAGACAGTATAAATAGCTTTAGAATGCGCGACAGTGCTGACTTTTACAGGTGATTTGGTGAAAAGCATATCTTCAGCCAAGTTTGTCGTGTTTAGTTTCTTTGCGAGGCTATTGAAAATGGCAGCTTAGCTGACGAAATACGTATTTAGCGATTGTTAAACATTTGTGTGTGGTCAGCAGTTCTTAACGAGATGTGATCGAAAAGCCTAGTATTTAAACGAGATAGTGACTTATTTCTGAGCATACCCAATTAACACTTATTTATGGTACAAGTGTATTAGGTATATTACAAATAAGTCACGCCAGAAAGATTGAGCTCTCAAAGCCTCCTTGCCGAGCGAGCTATTTTTTCGAGTGAATTATCTGTAACCACACAATCATGCGATACAAAATATCATCCAACAATTCAATAAATGCCAAATAAACAGATTTTGATATTGACAGCTGTGAAAAGTCAAAGTGGAAAAATAACTGGGAGTGAGCTCAAGTATTTGTCAGGCACGGCAGTGAGCTAAAGCACTTATAATTATCATTTGCTGATGTGAATTAACGTTATTAAATATATCTTCTGAGGACAGTAAGATACCACGAGGTAGTTTAAATATGCAAAATATATGCATTTTAATCTATTGCAGTCAGTGGAAATTGGAAAATGTCAAAATACAAATTGTAAAATTGCGTGTAGAATTATTTTTCGCAATTTACTATTAGTTATCAATACTTAATAGTAATTTATTATACAAGACGATAAAGTTAAATTTTATCCACGAGTGAATTGTTTAACGTCGAGACGAAGTCGAGACGTTAATGATTCAAGAGTGGATAGAAATAACTTTATCGTCGTGTATAATACAATATTTTTTTCTATAGCAAGAACTTTAACAATTTTAAAAGAAAATAATGACAGTCAATCACATTTCAAAATGTCAGTAGCTAGATTGGGCTGCTACGATAATACGAAGCTGTCATATTTAATTTAAACAAAAGTTAGAAAATTAAATTACTTTATCTATCCTTGATGTTAAAGTGCTACTTTATCTACCCTTGCTGTTAAAGTAAAACTTGACCTTTTGTTTTGAGTTGATAAAAGCACACTTTAACATGTGCTATAGAAAAAATTATATTATATAAGTACATAGATATGTCATAACGTGTCAGCTGGCGAAAAATTAAACATTTTCAAGTAAAGCCGATCAGTAGGCGTTTGACTTTCACAGTGCAAGGTTGTATACATCCAGTGCTGAGAGTGATACGAGCGCTATCATTATCTCTGACCTCCAGGTCAGTGATATTATTTTAGTTTTACATTTGCTTTATTGAATATAACTTAACACATTTCTGGCCGAAATTTCAATAAGAAATAATGGCTTTTAATCAACCAAATAATTATTTTATGGGACAAACACAACCACAGCAATTACCATACCAATCAACGTACAACATGACCCAACAATTATATTCTACACAAAATCAAGCAGTGCAATTTCCAACCTACTCATATTCTCAACCTACAACAAACTTTCAACCGACAAATCAGCTCCTTTACATGGAGCAATCACACCCTAATTTGCAAAACAATGACTGGCAAACTGTTCCCAACAAGAAACGTAATCGAAGTCCCGAAAAATTACAACAAGTAACCAAAAAGAAGGAATACTGGCTAGGAGAAACATTAGAAACAAACAATAGATTCGATTCGCTAGGCGAAGAATTAGAAGATGCCGGTATAGCGCAAGAACATAATGAATCCACCACCAAGGTCCCACAACCACCTCCAATTTTCATAGCAGAGGTCAAAAAAATACAACCATTAGTCATACTTTTAAACGAGATCGCTAAAGACAATTATATTCTGAAAGCCCTCGGTAATGAACAAGTCAAGATACAATGCAAAACGAGTGAAATATATTCTATTATTATCAAACAGCTTGCCGAAAGAAATACACCATTCCACACATATAAACCCAAACAAGACAGGAACTTTAGAGTAGTTATTAAAAATATACACCACTCAACTAATACGACAGAAATCAAAAAAGGATTAGAAGAACTAGGACATATCGTAGATAATATTTGGAATATTAAACAGGGAATGTCAAAAAAACCGCTCCCAATGTTTATAGTGGAGCTAAAGCAAAAAGATAACAATAAAGAAATCTACCAAACAAAAATATTGCTGAACACTAGTGTTGTAGTAGAACCTCCACATGCCAAACGAACAATTCTACAATGCCTAAAATGTCAACGTTTCGGACACACGAAGAATTTCTGCCAGCATTATCCCAGGTGTGTCAAATGTACACAACTTCATTCCACACGAGAGTGTCCAAGAACAACTAAGGATGATAAGGTGCAATGTGTAAACTGCAATGGCAACCATCCGGCCAATTACCGTGGTTGCCTAGTCCACAAACAATTACAAGAAAAACTATACCCACGACTAAGAAGAGATGATACAAAATTATATAAAAGGCCATATTTTCAATCTGAAACAACACCAGGGACATCATACGCAGACAAAGCAAAACAGCAGACCCTACCGGCTCCACTCAACACTCCAGGAAACACAATACAATACCAACCAATGCAACAAACTCAACAAATCAACGACATGGAAGAGATGAAGTCTATGATGAAAAATCTAATTACACAAATGGGAACCATGATGAATCTCCTCACAACGTTAATTACTAAACTAACATAATGGCGCAACTAATCAAAATTGTAGCTTGGAACGCCAATGGGCTAAGCCAACACGCGCAAGAAATCAAAATATTTCTTGAAACCCAAAAAGTAGATGTCCTTCTCATTTCTGAGACTCATTTCACAACCAAGAGCTATATAAAATTTCCAAATTACACAATTTATACAACAAATCACCCTGATGGCACGGCTCACGGCGGAACAGCTGTAATTATTCGAGATAATATCAAACATCACGAACTCGAAAAATATCAAACAGATCATATACAAGCCACAAATGTTTCAATAGAAAATTCATACGTTCCATTTACAATATCAGCAGTTTACTGCCCACCTAAACATATAATCACTCCAGCAGGTTTTACTCATTTCTTCAAGACTCTGGGCAACAGATTTATAGCAGCAGGAGACTATAATGCAAAGCATGTTCATTGGGGCTCCCGTTTAACAAGAACTGACGGCCGAAGATTATTGGCCGCTATTCAAGGTAACAATCTCACTTGTCTGTCTACTGGTGAACCCACCTACTGGCCCACTGACCGTCGAAGAATCCCAGATCTTCTAGACTTCGGTATCACTAAAGGCTTAAACGTGCGTCAGTGTACCATAGCATCCTGCTTCGAACTAGCAGCAGATCATTCAGCCATTACAATAACTATATATTCATATATAACACAAATTCAACCACAGCCCTCACTCCATAACAAACTTACAGACTGGAAATACTTTCAAAACAGACTCGAGCACTTAGTAGATGTACATGTTTCACTAAAAAATGAGCATGACATTGAACGAGCAGTAGTCTCACTCACAGAACTCATTCAGCAGGTAGCATGGGAAGCTACTCCCGACCTGATAACTACCACGCCAACTAAAGAGATTCCTATCGTCATAAAAGATCAAATAGCTGAAAAACGCCGTCTCAGAAAACGCTGGCAACTTACTAGGTCGGAATTAGATAAGAGAGCCCTAAACAGAGCTAACAAACAATTAAAAAAACTTCTTAGCCAACATACAAATCAAGGAATTCAGAACTACCTTGAAAACCTTACAGCAAATGAACGAACAGACTACTCACTATGGAAAGCAGTACGGAAACTGAAAAGACCAACATTGCACATACCTCCTATCAAAAAGGAAGATGGCAACTGGATCCGTAGTAACAGAGAAAAGGCAAATGCCTTTGCCGAACATCTCACCAAAGTCTTTACACCTTTTCCTTGTCAAATCCCAGACGAAGAAACAGAAATTCTCGAATTCCTGGATTCACCATTTCAAATGAGTTTACCCCTCAAACCTTTAACTATCAAAGAGGTAGAAGAAGAAATAAGTAAGATCAACACAAAAAAATCTGCAGGTTACGATCTAATTACTGGCACGATCATTAAGCAATTACCAACAAAAATTATACAAGCTCTTACACACCTGTACAATGCAATTCTCACAACTCGGCACTTTCCAAGTCAATGGAAAACGGCACAAATCGTTATGCTTCCGAAGCCAGGTAAACCACCAGCTGAAATAACATCGTACAGGCCTATAAGCCTACTCCCTATCCTGTCAAAGGTTTTTGAAAAACTAATATTGCGTAGAATAATACCAATCCTGGATAATCAAGAATTAATCCCTAAACATCAATTTGGCTTCCGAAGTCAGCACGGGACTATCGAACAGGTGCACAGAATAGTGGACAAAATATACAGAGACTTGGAGGGAAAACGATACTGTTCTGCGGTATTTTTGGACGTGCAGCAAGCATTTGACAGGGTATGGCATCAAGGTTTATGCTACAAACTAAAAACGTACTTACCATATCAGGTATATGAACTACTGAGGTCCTACATATTAAATCGGCATTTCCTAATAAAATACAAAGATGAAACCACGGATATTCAACCCATCTCCTCAGGCGTTCCACAGGGTAGCGCACTAGGTCCCATACTATATTTATTATACACAGCCGACCTACCTACATCTCGTCTAACAACTTCAGCTACTTATGCAGACGATATGGCTATACTAGCCTCCCATGTAAATCCACAAGCTGCATCGAGATACCTCCAAGCTCATCTCAACAAAATTCAACACTGGACTAGGACATGGCGAATTAGAGTGAACGAATCCAAGTCACATCATGTTACATTCACTATGAAAAGGGATAATTGTTCACCAGTAACTTTAAATGGACATCAAATCACCCATACAGAGTCGGTCAAATACCTTGGACTGCATCTCGATAGAAGACTAACTTGGAAAACACACATATTCACTAAACGTAAACAACTTGGACTACAACTTCGTAAGCTATATTGGTTAATTGGAAGAAAATCAAAACTATCATTGGAAAATAAACTTCTAATCTATAAAATAGTTCTCAAACCAATATGGACCTACGGGATCTCCTTATGGGGAACTGCTTCTACATCAAACCTGGAAATCTTAGAAAGGTTCCAAAACAAAGTACTTCGAACGATCGTCGACGCACCGTGGTATGTCCCCAATAAAGTAATTTCAAGTGACCTGAGTGTATCCACAGTGAAAAGTGAAATCCAAAATTACAGCAAACGATATAAACACAGGCTAAGTGCTCATCCTAATGATACTGTGCATCGATTAATGGACGATAACAATGAACCAAAAAGACTAAAAAGGTTTAAACCATCGGAGCTACCAACACGGTTTCAACAATAATTAAATTACTTTGTTAAACACTATAAACAGTACCTATATCACTATCATAAATTTCATAAAAATTACACATACAATATTAAGCTAATGTAAGAGGAGGGTTTGCTGGAACTCTACCTCACACGCCTAAATGTAAACAGCAGTGTAACTGCATTTTACACATAATCCGTATAAAATACTTATTGCCTAATTATATAGGGCAGATTGTATAATACATGGAGTTATTAATAAAAAAAAAAAAAAAAAAAAGTAAAGCCGATAATAAAAAAATAATTTGAAAGGAGAGAGCTTCGGCCATGCCTTTGAACCATCTATTGAACGTAGCAAAATACAGTTTGGGAACATTTGAGAAATTAAAATTTTACTTTGGAGGACTGGTGGAATTATGAAAAATGTGAATTCATATTTAAGTAATTCATATTTACACCGTGGGTGAGAACTAAAACACAACATAAAGCGGGAACTATTATGTATAAAAGAAAAACTATTGCTATGGTCCTTATGACTTTATTTTATTTAATTATTAATCTCAGGGTTTTAATAACTGATATTATATTTCTTACTTGATATTATCTACAGCTCGGGTATGCAAATGTAAAAAATTAATTCGACTCTCTTGCCCTTAGGGTTACTGCAGAATGTTCATTAGAACATACATAGATAAAAACAAATAAAACTTTTATATGAGGCAATTGTTATTTATATTACTATAGATCTGTATTTTAGTATTAAATAAATTCCTTTAGATAATAATGTAAATTAATATTGAAAATTAAATTCAATTTTATATAAGTAATACTGCATGTCTACAGAATGACTATTTCTAACTAGGTTATACACAAAATGTAATCTTACATTGTTCAACAAGCTTTCATTTCTTGAACATTTTTATTTTAAAATTTACATCGCGTTACATTGTTATAATACTTGTTTTAAATCAATTTTATACTTTTTATTTTAGAAATAGCAGTTTATTTCTTGTATTTAGCCCAAGATAGAGACAGGTGGAAACAACTACTTGAAGAGGCCAAGACCCAAGCCGGGTTGTAGAGCTATTGATGATGATGATGATGATGATTTACAGCTTCATATTCTCAGATCTAATATTTATCTATTGAAATTGTATACACATAAAACTGTCTGGGGCCGGTATACATGGTGTTCTCCTCAGGTGGTTATGCTCCTATATTAGGAATCGTTCGCAAGCAGTCTCAGTTAATGGGTATCTTTCAAAATTTTTTCAAACCTCTTCTGGTGTTCCACAAGGTTCACATCTCGGACCATTGCTATTTATATTATATAATAATGATATTAATACGCCGACGATTTAAAGATTTTTCTTCAGATGCAAAATCAAACTAACTGCCAAAAGCTTAATTCAGATCTTCAAAGACTTGATAACTATTGCATTATTAACAAATTAATTTTAAATTATTGTAAATGTTGTCAGATATCGTTTACTAGAACATAAATCATGTTTCTTTTCCCTATACTATCGGACATAATATACTCTCAAAAACAGACTGTTAAAGACTTAGGAATGACTTTAGATACAAAAATGTTGTTTGACACACATTGTAGATGTTATTTGCAGGAATGCTAATAAATTACTTGGTTTCATAATCAGAACAACTAAATTTTTCACCGATTCCAAGGCGATTGTTGTGTTGTACAATGCGTATCTTCACTCAAATCTCAGCTATTGTACTTCTATCTGGAATCCACATTATGCAATATATTGCAATGGTACATAAAAGGTGATATTCATGTAAGTCAATGTTAAAGATTAATTTAGATGAAGTCGTTAGATCAATATAATCAAATTGGGAAAATTTATAAAAGAATTGCCTGTTTAATTGAAAGTCATTAATAGAATTTAAATAAGATGCAAACTAAGATAAAAGGTATATTATTTGAGTATTCTTAGATGGTTTTATAAGGAATAAGATAAATACAAGCTCATGCAGCATGTGACAAATATAGGTTCTATTGAAAGAAAATTATAAAGTAGGTAGCATTCAGATAAGCTAAATTTATAGATGGCAGAAATAATATATTGTTATACTTAGCACAGAAATAAATTTTTGTTATGATTATTGAAAAAATAACAGATTTGAAAACAACATGTAATTTGGTATTTTTGGTGAAAATAAATAGAAATTTAGCCCTGTTTATTTAAAATGTATTGCGATTAGATAAAAGGGTTTATACTTAAATATACAAGGTGAAAGCAAATGAAATATTAAAAGAAGAATATAATAGTTAGGTACTCAAGAGAAGTTGGAATATGGTTTAACTAGATACTAACAAGAATAAGAACTAAGAATAATAAGAATTGGATGTAATTGAGTTAATTTTAATACTACAAGTTACGTTAATTGGAGGGCCACTGATTGCTGCAGTTCTTGTGGGATTGTTGAGGACGTAAGTACCAATTGACAGACATTGACGGAGGAACTACTGGATGTTGGAGAGTCTGTTGGCTGCTGACGGCGTGAATGGATGGCGTAGGAGCTAAGAAAGGAGAAGATTAATTTACATTCATATGTGGAAGCATACTTACCGTGAAGACGTTAGAAAAAGGGAAGCTGCAGGAGTGACAGAGGCGTAAGTGTAGGAAAGGAACCATTTCTACAATCATCCTAAGGTTTTGCAAGTTGGTGGCTGATTGTTCGTGGACAGTGCGTCGTGGCTGAACTGTGTGGGAGTACGAGTAGGAGATGTAAGGAAGAGTGTCGTCTTAAGGTGATTTGGAGTTGTTAAGAGTGAAAAGAATCCAGGTGGGTTTATAATTAGTTATATTAAAGCAATCTGAAATAAGAGACAATTAGAGAAGTATATTGAACTATAATTAAATACTTATCATATAATATTGAGTCATAAAAAGTTGGAAAGGATTTATATTTGTTTGAAGTAAAAGGTGACAGCGCATGTCATTAATCAATTTAAATTCATAATCAAAAATAAAATAGCAACTTAGAAGCAACTGGATTAATGAACTACCCCTGATAAGAGTCTCAAAGCGATACCGGCATTATTATTAAGATAGAATTTTAAAGTCTCAATTAAATAAATCAATTTATAAGAAGTCACTACAATATATAAATAGACTGGAAAAATACAAATGACCTAGTTAACTAGAAATAGCCCCAATACATGTACTACTTATTTGTCTTCCTGTAAATATGTTAATCTTCCTACTCTAAAAGACAGACGACCGTTGACTGATGTTATAATTTGTTGTAAGATTTTAAAATCACAAATAGATTACTCACCTCTGTTATATCTGGTAAATATACATATTCCAAGTAGTAACTAAAGAAACAACTCACTTTTTCAGCAGTGCTATTCAAGAACAAATTTCAGCTTGAACTCGCCACTAAATAGAATGTCTCGTACATTGAATTTGCTCAATGATGAGGTAGATGTTTTTAAAGACGAACTACCAGCCTATAAGAAGCAAGTCAAAACCATGTATTTAATGCACTACAATTAACAGTTAAGAATACATACGTGTATAAGGTGAACTAGCAGATGATTGGTACTCTTTCGGTCTCTTGCGGCTGGGGGAGCCCGATTGCAAGTTAAATGTAAGTTATATTTTAACTATGAAATCTTGAGTTAACAAGTCTTGACTTGCGGTTGGGGATCAGGGCGGAACACCTGTTATACTTATTACAAATTCCTGAACTATCATTGTTAAGTTGTTATTTTGTTAAACTTTAAATCATAACATATACTTCTTTACTTACTTTGTTAAACCCTTTTTATGTTTTTTTTAAAATTTTTTATTTGATAATTGAAGTTGCTTTACTGGGTACGTCCAGTTTGCAACTGTACTCAGTTATTTTACTTATAGTAATACTAATAATGTAAATTTGGCAATATAGTACTATCTACACAACCTAGTATTCAACATCTGACGTAATAACGGACTGAAAATTTGAACTAATTTACACCAACATAATAAATTGAAATTATGACCTGCTCTGATCTAAAGCCTTTGTCAATACAGTATAAGGATTAATATAATTCACGAAGCCTGCTCGTATGGTTTTGTTTAATCGTGTGTGTATCGTATGGCTTGTGGTAGGAAGCATTCAGGTTGCGCGAGCGTCTCAGACGTAACCTAATGACTGTCACCGAAATTATAATCGGGACTGACGGCTTAACGTGTTCTCAAAGTCACGGCTGGTTGCGATTTTGCAACCACTATATGTCGGACACCCGTCCAAGTGCCAACCGCTACAAAAGTTGCTTACTCTCAAGACCGACCAGTCCTTGGAGCATGCGGCTATGGAAGCAGCAGGTTTTGTTTAATATAATAAAGCGATTAGTAGCAATAGCTAAAACAATGGCTACTTTAACCGGCTATAGCCCCAAAAATTGCTCCTTGTTGATTATAAAATAATTTAATCATCCGGAAAACTAGAGTACGCTCGAAAGACGTTAAGCCCATAATACCAGCTGGTCGTCCAACAACGAAATAAATTGCCCGATTGCATTAACTTGTAATTTATACGATTACTTATAGAGACCTTCACTGGAATGTCTTCATAGCGTGTCGAGGAGCTCCGCAGTTCACTTCCTAATTGCACCCCGCCATTTTTAAATAGGTTTCGGATACTTTTGACGCAAATTACATCTTTATGCGGAGGTAATTACTTACACTTCAAATACATAAGTGCGCGTATTAAACGAGATCCAATTTAGTTTTTCAGTGTGAAGCAAGCTCTGTAATGGTTGTATTAAGTTATTAACCTATGCCAACTGGGATGATCGTTCCCAAATTATATACCCACCAAATTACAAGGTAGAGTTATAGCATATCTAAATAACAACTATCGTCGTTAGAACCTAGTAGACCGTACACTCTATTGTAATTTAGTTAGAACACACTTAAATTGAACTGGGGGCGTAATGATTGGCTTCAAAATTATATATTTACATAGCGATAGTGCGCAGACCGATAGTTAAACAAGCTAAGTCAACTTCACATTTGTGTTTCGAATTGATAGGTTAATTCGCATCTTCGCTAGCATTATGAGATTATATTAGATTCTATTTGATAGTAGTTGTTGAAAATTCTGTTTGTTTTACACGTCAACATGTCTGAAAAGGGTATAATTTGCATTAGACTTAGAATTAGTGAAATCGTTATTATACGATAATTATTTTTAGGTTGAAAGTAGATATTATAAGAAACTCAGGGTATTATTACGTTCTTATAATAAAATAGTTTTTTGCACTTCCTGGACTAAAGTTGATACTTTAGTCCCCGTAAACAGGGACTAAAGCAGCTCACTTAATCCCTAGGGACTAAAGTAAAAATGATACCATAACTATGGTAAATTTATGTACACACGAGGTTAGTAGGTTAGGTTTTGTTTGTCATTTGACACACACTGAAGCAAAACTTAACCAGCAAATCTCGAATTTGACATATACTGACAATACACTTCAGTACTGCCAACTGATTCAGGCTATCCAGGACCTGCTGCAATTCAGTTTTTAAATTGTAATTGTCAGTTTCCAAATTGACAGATTCCAAATTTTGGAAATGTTTGATGATAATGTTCCCAAAAGTGCAAAAAATAGCGTATATACCTCGGGACTAAAGTGCCTAAATCCCTTGAGTGATTCCACTCGCGGGATTAATATACTATTATTACTATATATTTTTAATATAAGGGCTTCAGCATATGGGAAAGAATAGTCCGATTTCTGTAAACGTTTTCTTCACTAGCTGTATTCATAATTATTATCATAAACTTGCTATCTAAGCGATTCACAATATCAACTGCAATTATAAGAGAGTTCACATAAAATAGGTTAGGGATTGTAGGCATTCATTTCATTTTGGATTCGTTATCTTGCTAATTAAGTTTATCTTTTGTTTTCATGTGAATCTTGTTATGATTTTGTATAAGTTTATCTGCGAGTGAAGTTATGAAATGGAGTGTATATAAATGTGGATAAATAATTAAACATGGAAATGTATCTGTGTATTGCGACGAAGTTTTACATCCATCAGAAATTGTTTTTCGATAAACCGAAGATAAACTGAAATTTTCTGAGTGAATTTTAAAACTACATTTTTAAATAGAATATGGTTGTAAGCATTGTAAATCAATCTTCTATTCATAGAAATATGAATATATTGCAACCGCTAAAGAAATATACCAATAATTTTGTATATATAAGTATTAATGTTTTAATTAGCGTTTTTTCTGTAAGTATATTTTTCCAAAAAATCCTAAAAACTAAAGGTTTAATAAAATCGTCGACTTTTTATTTTTCAAAATTGTAACTTCAGCTAGAAAGTAAAGCATTTAGGGCGAGTAGCGTTCTTTAAAAAGAATACTGATGCATCGCAACCGAGTACGCATAGCTCACGAAGTGAAAACATTATTATAAAAGAAAGCATTTCTGAAAAATCTTCAATCTCTTAAATAAGGATCTCCTTGATGCTTTAAAAAAAACTGTTTACCTAAAAGATTATACAGAGAATTAGTAACAAATCTGTGGTAAAAAAGCATAAGGTTATAATTCGACCTATCCCATATTTGTTTTTGTTGGTACCCCAAGTCCAGATCAATATCGGGCGTCTAAAACCAATAGAACATAAGTCTAGATACCATAACCGTATCTCTACAGCGAGTTTTATAAATAATATATTGTACTGACAATATAATTGGTAGAGCTGTATTGCTAAATAAAAATGTTCTTTTACAATGAATATAAAAATTTATTAGTTATGCTACCCTTTAATAATTTATTAATAGCACTACTTAATTATTTTGCTACGACTAGCCATTAGGTTCGCAAAACTCTAATCCCAGGGCTAAGTTTCTACACAGTTGAACATTTACGGAATTGTAAGATAATTGCATCAGTAAGGCGAATGCTTCTTAATAAAATCTGAACCTCATATAATAATAGGAAAACAACACAAAATTGTGTGTTCAATTTTACTTTTAATGCAAGCAAGCTGTTGATAACTAAGTCACAGGTAAGTAACAATTCCGTAACTATGCAAACCTGTTTATCGGTAACCAGGGACGCCGGGAATTTCAAGAGGACGGCAACCTGTTTCAGAGCTTTTTTGGCCACCAGATACTAGGAACGAACTGCTCAAAATGCGTGTTTTTCTTCCACTCTGCGCCATCGTCTACTCGCTGGAACCGCTTAGCTCATAAATGCCTGTAGCTAACTCAACTACGATGGTTGGGGCGGCTCGCCTTGCTGCTTGAACTACCTTCGCTGGTGCTCCCGATGTCACTGCTATTCGTCGTACCTGCTCTCACGCTTAGTTTTCTGGTCCAAATCGTCGCTGCGCTTCTCCAAATCGTCTCTGTGTGTCGAAGTCTAGAGTTTTGCTATTTTAATGTTGACTTTTAACTAATTACCGGAAACACTGCATATACTATCCCCCTTCTGCATAACAATAATACAACCAGTTCGAACTCAAAGGGACTTTAATTACAAGAGGATTTACAACAATTTTATATGAAAACCAGTACACAACCCTCAACTTTGTTTCGCTTGAGCGAGCTTTTTTTCATATTTACATTCTATTATTTGTGAGTATACATACTTGATATTATAAATTAAATGTTTGTTTTGTCAAGTTGTCACATATTGTTGCGCTAACCTCATATTTGTTTTAATTTACATAATTTCCACTTTCTGGTTTTATTAAGCAGTGTCACTCTTAAATTGCTGACGTTACAGGTTGCTTTATGGGCTTTGGCATGTTGCATAATTTATTCAGTGTATCATTACCCGTAACGCATTAACCACCAGCCATGTCGCTGTGAATACCAACTAACTGCACTTTTTCTCTGTGACGCTTCGCCACCCTTTTTACTAACACAATCTGATTAGCATGTCTTACGTTACTTCAAATATCTGAGCATTTACCAGAATTATAGTAGCACTTATCTTATTAAATAATAACATAGAATTAAGTTAAACCAAATCTTGCCGATATCGTTTTTCGGAACCTATTTGCTAGTCTTAGTCTAATTAAATTGTAAATTACCTATCAATTACGGTTTATAAATCTATCAATGTTTAATCTCGGTAATATTTTTATCTCTAGCGATTAATAAAGTACCAATTATGTTCTTGTTTGATTTCCATTTAATTAATATTTATTCAATAATAATACAGGAGCCAGAATTGCCATACAATTTCAGTATGTAGACTTATTCCCTGAATATTCACTAAAAATTCATCAAGGTCAAATTCAGTCGAGGGTAAATAAATAAATGTATACTTATACCCCGAGTCAAATCTTTTTCCTAAGGTAGCTACAACGCCAGAACAATTTATGTTAGCTTATTCCCTTTTGTTATATGATAATTTTCAGTTTTTGTTGAAAACAAATAACTTTTGTACACTTAAACTACGAACGCATTTCAATGCCGAGTGTAATAACATATTTTAGCAATCGCTGTTAAAAATATTATTATTTCCAGTGTTCTCGTGCTTTTGCAAAGTGCTGTAATAACAACGTAGCTGCTAAGTTCATAAGTACATTACCTCACATTAATATATGAAAATTTATTTTTGAAGGCGGTTCTATGATAGTTAATAAATTATAATGGTAAAGGCGGTTCAATTAAAAAATCATTTGCATCAGAGGATGCCACATTTACAGCCAGTCTTATAAAGGCCACTAATCTGACGTTAACTTTAATTCGCTGTTAAAGCAAACAAAAACTCATCAAAACGTTAGTGCTTATGACATATTATTCATTAGTAAACAAATTTTGATGCGCTTTTGTTTATTTTAACAGCGAATTAAAGTTAACGTCAGATTAGTGGCCTTTATAAGACTGGCTGTTAATGTAGTTTTTAATTGAAATATGTCATATATTTCTGTTCTAGCATGCCTCAAATGACTGTTTCAAAGAACACTCAGTTTTTCTAGTCATTTTTCACTTACTAGTGAATGTAAATGTTTGAAAAAGAGAAATTGCATTGCAGCCACGAAAAGTCAAAATAAAGTAATATTATACAAAATAGTGGTTGTTTGATTTAAGATATTAATATATCATGGTGATATCATCACACTATTAGGGTATTATACCTTTGCATTTTGATTCTAACCATTTTCAATTATCAATCATAGCACCCACTTATTTCGTAATATCTCACAAAAACAGCAAACAGGATAATATGTGATTAAGATGTTTCATTAAGGTGAACTTGATCAAAGAAATAATGATCTCTTAGAAATATATCAAAGTTATACGCTCGATCGCTCAGTGCATAAATCTAAACTAACCCAATCAGTTAACTGACCAAGCATTTGCTTTTAATATTGAGCTACTTTCACGAAATTTTATTTATATAAGTGATCACTGAATATGGCCATTAAGTTAAATAGGTGTATACTGACCTCAGTAGAAATAGATTGCACTCAAACTTAATCGTTATGGAAAAGTGTTGCTTTTGAGAACCACTGGCTAACACCAAAATTATTTAAAAAATTATTTAATGGGTAAATCAGATAAGAGTACATTAACTGCTAACACGTAACGTAATACACTGAATGTGATTGAAAACCTTAAACAACTGTTTTTTGCTTCTGAATTTTATACAAATTCGGTGTCATGACAACATTGAAATTATATTCATAGATATTCATTTCAAAACCGTCAACCAGTTCAAGCAATTAAATATTTTAAGTTTTTATGGGAATATTATTAATTTTTTACGTACATATTCAAGTGGTATTAAGCCCACGACTTGGCTCTGACTGCAGTGCAGGATAATCGACTGATGCAAATAAGCACAGAGTTGAAGTATTTTAAATAACTGCAATATTAAACAAGAGTAAAATAGTAAATGCATTGATAATGAGATGCGAGAACCAATAATTAGTAGAGAAAGTCACGCTAAGAAAAGACATGTTCAGGGGGTTTTGAATTGGCTCGTGAATTAATATTTTTATTTAAAATGAAAGGTTTGTGCACATGCAAAGAAAGCCAAACCGCATACAAATTATTTAACACAAATGGTTTGTTGGCTGCAATTTCAACAAAGCTTAAGTTTATTAAGTCAAAGCATAAGATGGTGAAAATTGTGAGCATAGCAGAAAGGTAAACCGATATGAAGCAGAACAGAAAGAATTTGTAAGAGACCAATTGTTAAACTTTGGCAATAAATTGTGGCGAGAGACATGAAAGTGCGGAACTCAATAATTAGTGCAATTAATAACAAAGTGAAACAGAGCAGAGCAGTGACTTTTAAAATAACGTTTGTGTGTGCAATCGCAAAGAGACAATTTTAATTATAAGGGTAAATACAATAATTTAGATTTAAGAAATGTTAATTTTAAATTTATGTATCAAACTTTATTCCTTTTGTAACCGTTTTGCATCAAAAGTTATTTCTGTAACTTAGCAACCTGATGCTATATTGTTTTGATTTTTTTTGTACATAAATGACCTGCCTGAGCACATCAGTTTTGGCAAAACTTTTATGTATGCGGATGATACAAGTATAATAGTAAGTGACAAAGATCCTAATATCCTCAGCACAAAAATAAGTCAAATTATTAATGATTTCACACTGTGGTGCACCAAGAACAATTGAATTATAAATATGTCTAAAACTGTTCTTGTTGAGCTTTACCCGGATTCCGGGATATTTTAGTTGGTGACAAGAATATAACAAAGGTTACTGACGTCAGATTTCTTGGCCTTTGTATAAATAATAATTTTGACTGGTGTATATTTATATAAGTTATTATGCTATGTATACGTAAATAAAGACACTTTTAATAATAATAATAATAATAATACCTTTATTTGCCCAACATATGCACCCCAATTACAGGACAAATTGCATAAATCGTAACAAAGATGATATTAGAGCCCCTGATTTCAATCATTATTACTACAAAAAATCTATGTATTACTCGGGTCCAAAATACTTCAATCTTCTATCGGCTGAACTACGACAAACAAAAACTCTAACTATATTTAAGAGAAAACTACTTCAGATTGCTTGTTATTCTATTAATGAGTTTATTGAGCACTGTGTTAAACGTGAACCAACCTGTCTCTTTATGCATATTTTTATTTTGTGTATTGCTATATGCCTACAATACTTAGCGTCTTTTATATTACATTTTGGACTAGTCTGAATTGTTTTTATATACTTATTTGTATGTAGAAGCTAAAATATAAACTAATAAATTCTTATCTTATCTTCTCTTATCTTTAAAACGAGGAGAACAATTGAAATTAATTTGTCTGGAAGTTGGTAAGAAATTTGCTCCACTTTTAATTACGCATTTAATATAATAAACGAGCATATTAACAAGTAAAAACTACTGCATTTTATTGCCAATGTGTCAGTGTTTATATGAGAGTGTTTGTGAAGCTTTACACCACAAATAAATTTTAAAATTTTACTATCCCATTCGGAAGCCATCGGCAGCCATTTTAACTAGGATTTTCCAGCTTCGTTCCCCGTAAAAAGAAGCATCTTGAGCCAGAGGCCTGTACTCCAAGACGTCGGCAGAGTCTGCAAGAGGGCCACCGTCAACACTTGCAGCGAGGGGACTGCCTCCAGCAGGAAATCCGTGCAGCATCACCTACGAGCATCTACGTTGCAGAGCGATCCGAAGTTTTATAAGGTAGGGTGCCTGCAATTTAAGTCTCAGCGCTGGGAAACGCACTATAACGCGAGAACAAACCTTGGCGAGGAAGTTTAGCGGGTTCCCAGGCCTCCAGTGACGTTCTAAATATCGAAAAATCGAGTGGCGTTACCAAAATTTGCAAATCCAGGGAGAAGCCAAGCATCCATAAAACAATTTCTAGAAGTAGCGTTATTTCATCTTCTGAACAATCGAAGGAGCAGTCGTGACGTCATTCTAAAACAAAGACGAGTTTAGTTGCCAAGCGGGAAAAAGTTAACTAACTACCCTTAAATGTAAGTATTATACTTATCAATCACCCTGTATATAATCAACTGCTATGCTAAGCCGATGGGGTTGAATATCACTAAGGAAGGACAGAGAGATACACTTTTCTCTTGGCGGATTGAATTTACTAAGTGCTTTATTTACTCCTAAAATTATGTCCACCTGTCTATCTAAATATCAGTCAAATACGTGACCTTCTACAACACCAGATTTTGTGCATACGGTTGCAAAAACGTGTGCACACGGTGGGTAAGAAATAAATGATATTTACCGAACGTGGGCTTGCTCTTAGAATCGGCTCGAAGCCACAGACCCTTGATTACGTCTACATATGCTATTTTGTCATAGTAATAATTTATTACAACAAATCAATTATGAAAAATTGCGAAAAGATATATGTTAACTTATATCAGTTTGCTGTTTTAAAGATTGTGTGAAAAGAAATATGATAACGTATAGTTTCTTAATTAATTCATTTTTTAGTTCAAATAGTTTTGAGAATCAATGACAAAGCAATCTCGAGTTAATTATTTTGATTTCCAGGGAAAATAATTAAATGTTGCTCCCAAATTTCCAGCAACATAGTTTTTTGAAGATCCCGTAAAATGATTATTTTTTACTTATACCCTTTTGCCTTTTCAGCACAGAAATCACAAAGAACATTTTTTGTATGGCTCAATTATCAGAAACAAAGATTTCAGATATCGGCTAGATTGGTTGATGGTTGTTCATAAAATAAAAAGACACCCGAAAATTTACAACTAATAAAATCATCGTTAATACAGGCATCTAGCGAAAGCTTTACTAACCAGTGAATTGACACTAAACCTGGCTACATAACAGTTTAAATTACACTGGAAGTTCTACCTTCCCATGTGTACGTACCATGCGCAACAGAACTTATTATGCAACTAATAACAAACGTACGTACATGTAAAATCTGTAAATTTGGTATTTTTAAAACATCAAGTACTATTACTGATTACAAATATAAAATTGTTGTTGCTGAAACTGTGTTTAGTATTAATTCTTATTTTGAAAAATTTTGAAGAAATATAAAGCAATCTGTCTTGTAGGCTATGTAAATATCCTTTAAACATTTTTGCACTTTAATTAATTGTTATTGTAGGTGTAAGGCAGTGAATTTATGACGAATAACCGAACAACATACCTACATTTTTACTTTGCAAAATATTTCACATAAGTAGCTACACTCTTCGTGATTCTTTTGCACGAGACTTGGCTGTGGAAGCCTTATAGTTTTGTCTATGTAAATCGGGATTTTTGGTGAATATGATTTTTACTTCTTTTTACGATAAAGAATGTATTGGATTCACCCCAAAAATTCGAAAAAAACATGCTCTTGTTCATTGGTCTGTCTGTCTGTGAGTGTGTGTGTGCCTGTGAACAGAATATATCAAAACCGAAAAGAGGTATGACGTTGAAACTTCATATATAAGTTTTTTGTACTAGTTTTATGAACTCCTATTTTAAATATAACACTCGGTATCTACAATTTTGAATTCAGCTTAAAATTTGTCTCTCAAACTAACACTCTAGTTTGTGCGATTTCTGTAGAATATGTAATTTTTGAAAATTTGGGATATAAATGCTTAATGATTAAAATTCAAATTTGTGGCTAATTATAAGATCACTGTAAAAGGAAGTTATGTGCGTGTATCACAACAGATTTTTCAATGGGGATTTTGCTATTTTTGTTTGCACGTTATGATTCCCGATCAAACAATGATAGCTTGAGTTGGCATGTAGATATATGACTTCGTGCATTTTTTTTTCTAATGGCTGCATGTCCTATCGTCTATAACCGCTATAATCATCCAATGAAAAGCGCAACAGTTCTTAAGACTTTGGTGACCAGGTTAGAGAAAAAAATTGAACATTCCTTTGCCTCATTACTAAAGTAGGGATTTTTAGTCACCAAAAGGTACAAAAAAGCGTTACTTTAGGTCTTTCAAAAGTAGCTCAGCCGGGGTGGGTAGCTCAGTGGTGAGCATCCTGACTACTGATCTAAGGGTCGCGAGTTCGATTCCCGGTCCCGGTGAGGTTTTCAAAAATAAAAAAATGAAAGCTTCTACAGAATGCCATAATTCGGAAATGATGTAGAGCCGTGGGTCCCATGTTACTACGATGTGTAGCACGTAAAAGATCCCTTGCTAGAGTTGCAACTCCCCTTAGTCTCGCCAAATTCTAAGTAGGACTTTGACCATATGACCGAAGCAGTCCATTAACAAAAAAAAAAAGTAGCTCAAATAACTAAGTCAAATTCTAGCTTTTTATCAAGAGTTTATTTTTTTCTAATTTTGTTATTGAATACTTTTCCGCCGAAAGAAGTATTTGTGTTAACTATAACTTAGTCGTCAACTACAGAGTACATTAAATATAAAAGTGATTTTGCTTTTAGCATTTGCATAGCAAACGAGATATGTTTCGAAATTCTCAGTTTTAAAACTTGTACGTCTATCAGTTAATATGAGCTTATCTGAATGCTACTCATTACAAGAAAACCGTTAATATAATGTTGTTAATGAAAAGTTTTCAAAAATCTTAATAACGCACATTCTTTAGCATAATACTGCTGAAAACCTTTCTGGTTTTCTACCCTTTTTAACCACTTTCAAACCTTGGATTTGAACCTATCTTTGCATTTTGGCATTTTAATAACACTGTATTAAAAACTTAACCAACAAGCAAATAAAAATAACAACACGTGTAGCGCAAAAGTAAAGTTATTTAGTTCCGTGCACTTTTCAATTCGGACAAGACGTCCGATTTTCGAGTTTTCTTCTATTTCTTTCTTTTTATCACAGAAAATTACACGCTGTGGCGCTATATAGACCAACGTGAACGATTGGTAAAAAATCCGTAAAGGGATTTACTTAGAACTTCCCTCGCAAGTGGAACTTGTGACACTAAACAATTTTAAAAATCATATGAAACTAAGTGTAAAATATCTTAACGTTCGTAATAATACTGAAACAATAATAGAAAATACTTGGTAATATGAATTACATCAATTTGAAATAAAAAAAAAACATTTCCGGCTTTGAAATGCGCTGCTTTAGCTAACAGAACGGACTTATTATTAAAAATTTTTGACTGTGTATCTGTGGGGTCAAGTGTACAGCCTGACCTATGTGTAAATTATTACTTTTATTTACTAGTATTTCTCAGTAAACGAAAAAATTAACATTTTTTAACGTGCCCCCTCTGTATACATTTGTTCGAAATTTTCTCGGGTAGACATATAACCGACATGCAAAATATCGTCTTCCTCCAACAAATATATTTTGAGTAATACCACCAACAGACAGACAGATAGACGGAGAGACAGACAGACGGAGAGACAGACAGACAGATGGAATTCAGAAAACCTGTTTTTCGTCATCTAGAGATCCTCAAACGTGAAGAGCTGAAGAAATCTCAGAGAGTAATTTTTTGCGATTACAATACTTCCTCCGTTTTAGACGTAGGCACTAAAAATATAAGCGTCTCAATATTAAAAATGTAGTTCTTTATTTTAAGCCCAATAGATCCGGTTTGGGATAGAGTAATTAACAACTAGCATTGAGGCAAAAACAAATAGGGCCCAACATTTTCAATTTATTTCAAAACAAATTTTTGTCTAGGTAATTTTAAGTTTCCTAAATATAGAAAAAAAGAACATTTTGCCTAGAATACGCGCCTTATTCATTACAAAAGAGGAGATACATTGGTATTGCTATATACAAGCTAAAGAGTAATCATCTGGAGGGCTTAGCCTTAGCCTTTCTATCTCTAAGTGAAAGTACAACTGATAAGATAGATCTTGTCTTAAACAGGCAACATCAAAAGTCTAGTTGTTAGGACAATTTTGACACGGGTGACAATAGGTGCACAAACAGCAAAAACATTGTCTAAGTATCCTTATTTAGAATGTTCACGAATATAATTAGTACAATACTCTTTGTTTGGGTTTAAAAGGTGTAAGATACAAAAAAGTTCGGTGTTTATCTAACTAAACGACGCGATCTAAAGCAAAATTTTATTTTAATTTTGACAGTGTGAAGTTCATCTTTTGCTTCTTTCGAAAGCCATCACTTTTTATATTTTTCAGGCCGTAGCTTCCATGCATATATGTAACACCTTGTTTAAGTGTTTATATGTTATACTTTAAAAGGAAACTATACAGTATGATACAGTTTGTTATTCCATTAGCGGAATTTTAATAACGGTGCGATTCTGAATCAGACTCACCTAATAAAATAATGACAAGGCAAAAATGTCTACAAAAATATTGCTTATATTTTTTCAGCCTCCCAAAATATTTTTTCCCATGATTAAAAATGTTTGTACAGATCAGGAGTAATTTTGAAAGATTCATAAACCTATATTTATTAAGCCTTACAAAACTGCCATGCTGTTTCAGATGGGTAATAGTGAGAACTGTATTGAAAAAATCTCAGAACTTCCATCCCATGCTTTTATAAATGGTATTAGTAGTATATATTATCATCTGATCTAAAGGGCAGTCTTGAATGTTATAGTCGTCTTTTGCTTTAATTTTCAGTAATTTTTATGTCGTGGTAATGAAACCGATCATGCACATGTGTTGCTAATAACCATCACAATTTTACTCTTGAACTTATCCAAAGCAAAAATTGGTTGTTTAATGATCAAATAATTTTTTATTGTCTTGTGGATTATTGTTGTGTGAGTCCAGTAACAAGTCGTATCCTTCTAAAAAACCAATTCAAATTCAAAACTGTAAACCTTTTCATCCAATTCCGAAATGTATTGGTAGGGTTAGTTTTTGAATCAGATTCGTGTAAATTATGATATCCAAATTTTTTCCACTAAATATTAAAGAAAATCCCTTGACATGTGTTGCGTTGCCATTACCCAATCTATTAATTTCTATTGGTGATAAAATTGCAGTTGCTGGTATCTGGAGTATTGCAACATAATTACTAGAAAGAGAGAGAACAGAGGAACCACGCAATGTGTATGTACTTTGAAGTTGCACTTCTAATAAAGTTAACCTTTTCAACAGTGTTAATGTTTTAATTTTTTATTTCTTGGATTCAAGCAACACTTCACGTATGATAGATTAGTTTTAACTGATACGGTTAGTGCGTCCTTTGTTGCAAACCGCACCTGTAAACTGCTTAAACGATTCCTTCACTAAAATTAGCTTGCCGAGCATGTAGGCAGTAAGTGAGATGTAAATTTTTTCTCCGCCGAGAGGCTTCAGTAATATGAACTATCATGCCCACAGCGTGCTCTGACACAACGTGACTGATATCTAAAATTGATATTAAACATAATTAAATATACAGTTCGCTGCCTCTCTATTGATGAAAACAGTTAATTACAAGATAATAGTTCATAATAACTCTATTATAAAAGATGTCGATTGGAAAGTTACAGCGGAGTGGAACGTATGGCCACATATAGGAGATCGCTGCGTAATTTACCTCCCAACAATGACTAATGAGCGAGACGTAATTGACTATCGGTTTAAACATGCGGACGATCGATACGGAAAGGATCGAACAATCGAAGTGTTATTAAACCTATTATTTTCAAAAATTTTATTTTAACTTTTTGTTCTTTAAAAAATTGCAATTTTTTCCGGTACTTTTAGCACTTCCGGGCGTTGCTTTGAGCCGAACTTCTCACGTTTTTGTTACAGTAATATACATTAAAAGGATCTCTCACAATAAGCGCAGCAAATCAGCTTCAGACATTTAATTTAGAAATACGTACACATGCATCCTTTAGTTAGATTAATGGCTTCAACCTACTAATACTGCTCTAGAAAGTAGTTGATGGTTCGGTTTGGTAGTGCAGTATAAGGAAGGTATTTTGCAAGAATGTGCTACATTAGAGAGGAGCATGTGTACACAACTAAATAAGTATCGCTAATGTGATTTTACAGAAACAACGACAAATTTCTAAGTAATGTGCTTTGTTATTAATGATTTTTTATTGTTTATACCTGACTTTATTTGAAGTTTTATATAATCTTTAATGAGTTATGCTAACTTCTACAGTTTTCCTAGAACAACGAAAACACGTTTGGACTTAGTTTTGAATGAAAAACTCTACTTTTTTAGTTTTGATTTAAATGTTTTATGTATCTCTTGAGTTTTTACAAAATACAAGATTATTTGGTAGAACAGAATTTATTAATACGTTACTAAGGTTACAAAATATATTAATATTGAACGTATATTAAATATGTACGCCAGCATCATCTTCACTACAGTCACATTTCTTTGGTTGATATTCTTCTTCTTCTTCAAGTGGTAATTCTTGGAGAAAAAAGTCTGGTAGGTTCTTTCGCTGTTTCATCATATTCTGGGCAATTTCAGTCATCGAATCCACTTTGTAATGGCGCATTCCTTGAAATGTAACCGTTGTCTTATTATTTTTGTCATGTTTAGTCAACAGGATTCTTTTCGTGTCAATGACACCTTTGACTATTTTATAAATTGCTTGTAACATTTTAACACCATACGGTATCCAATCTTTTCCTAACTCCTTAACTTGCCCTTGTTCTCCGTAGAAACGACAATATTCTTTTTTGGTCGTTATAATTTTTTGCCTCCTCAGTTTTTCTCTAGTCTTCCAAATACTCTATCTACAGGCATGAAAGAGTGTCCCCGTGCTGGGAATACTATTAAAATAGAGCTGACCTTTTTTGTGGAATAGACATTTTACCAGTACATGAGAATATGGATTAGGTGGGCATTCTTCTTTTGTTCTGCACATCCCTCACAAAACAGTCGAAGTGTTCTTACGTCGCGTCGGTAAAATCAAGGCCACGTAGATAATTTAAAATAACTGATGACACTTCGGTCCAACCGCTACCTGCCTGGTCTTCTGCACAAGTGTGGTGCTTTGTTTGAATACCGACACAACAGAAGTTATAAAAATTTACTTCCCTTAAATAATACTGTTCTTGACAAGGTGTCTTCGAAAGAGATTGTAGCTGCTGCAAGTCAAAGCAAAATGTTTTTGAATTAGGTGGATTTCCTTTAGCTGGAGCAAAAATACATTGGACGTAGTTCTTTTGAATTCTTTTCTTCGCCTTTTTCCTTTTTACTTCCCTCGTCTGAAAGACGAACGAAGTATTGTAATCACGAAAAAATCACCTTCCGAGATTTCTTCAGATACTCACGTTTCAAGGTTCCTCGTTGGTGAAAAACAGGTTTTTTAATTCCGTCTGTCTGTCTGTCTGCTTGTCTGCCTATCTATCTGTCTGTCTGTCTGTTGGAAGTATAGCTCAAAACCTATTTGTCGGAGGAAGACGATATTTTGCATACATATTATATATCTACGTGGCATAAAACCGGTACAATTTCATACAAATATATACAGAGTGAGCACCTTAAAAAAAATAAATTTAGTTAATTTGTTGGGTTAATTTTGAAATGCAAGGAAGTAATAACTTTCACATAGGTCAGGCTTTACATTTGCCGAAAATAAGACTCAACCGATACAGGATAATGCCACAAAAGGGTAAAAACGTTTCAACAATAAGACCGTTCTGATCAAGAGAGGCGCGCGCCGAATTTATTTCGAAGAGGCTCGGTAGCATAGTTGGCTTTATCGATGCAGATACGATCTCTATGCAGGGGTGCGGATACGATCGCTCTGCAGATGCATTTTTTTTATTTTAAAATGTATTTAATTTATTAGAAACGTCAAGATATTTTTACTCCTAACTTAATTTAATTTTTTTAATTATTTAGTGTCACAATGTCGACGAGGGAAGTTCTGGGTAAAGCCTTTTACAGATTTTTTATTTAGGAAGTCAGACGTTGACACAAACTACAAATATCACTTGCAAGCGAGTTAAACCAATATTGAACTCACCGCAAAATATTCTATGAAACATTGGAAAGCTCGACTTCTTTTTGGCACCATCAATACTGTCATTGTACATTTTATGCAATTTAGAAATATTTAAATCACAACGTAAATAAAGTGTTTTAGATTGATTTCTACTGTAGTGGCTTGCAACTCCACGCAACTTCTTTATAAAGTTTCTAATCGTATCCTTTATTTGTTTCAACTTATGTGATTGATAGTTGCCACCACGGTTTTCTTTTGGAATACCACCATTCTTTAAAATGTTAGCAATTCTAAGTACACGAAAGCTATATTAGATACAGTACCTTTGCAAAGTACTGCTTACAAACGTTATAACTGCCACGATCTTTACTATTACGTGGTATCTAAAACAAAGTATAAACTATAAAGGGGCAGAGTTAATAAAGGGTATGTACAGTTACCATGTAACTTACAGCTACAGTGTGTTTATTTTTTGAATAATTTCTAGGAGGAAAATCAAGGGCAATAAAGTGACAGATTTTCTGATCTTTGTTAATTTTGCTAGGTTTTTCATATACTTATTCCCGTAGACTCTTAATGTGAGATACAGAGAGAGTTGCACAATGCAATGATAATCTTTTTCATAATTTCTAATTTCACTGACAACACTGTATCTGTAATAGATATTAACGATACAAGTTTGATTATGGGCATCTTAACGAAACGAATTTAATTGCCAAAACGAGGCGGCGAGCCGAGTTTTGCGGCAATCAAACGAGTTTCGTTGTATGCCATAAACAAACGTGTATTGTTCAATATTTTATCTTCATCAATAAACTCTGGCTCAATGTATTTTTTATATAAAAAGAGTGCGGTAATATTCATTCAGTGGGGTAATGAAGCCCTTAACGATACTAAAATTAATTTGGTTAAGAGGCTATAACAACACGGATGAAGATAATAGTATTATAATAAATAATCTAAAAAGTGAGATTAAAAATTTATCGTTTTTCTATTACCACGTTTTCTAGATCCTGAACTACTTTCGCCAACTAACACTGTATTTCCATCATATATCATCAGCTAGTTAACAGAACTATTGCTTCAAAAACTATTATACATTTACCACCAGCAAAACAAATGAATCACCTTAAAATGATGGTCGTAATGCTGAATAAATCCTTAAGGAATACTACACTATCTTTATACTGCCTTAACTTTACAACAGTCTACAGAAGATGTCACTAAATGCATTAATATGGATTTATACAGTTTTTAAAATTCAATGGACATATCAAGTTTTGGGTGGACAGAGATACTATGCTCCTCATTCAAAACCGCGACTTATGCCATTTGGCTCTAAATTATATGCCAAACGATGCACCTTAGCCTTGTGAACCTAAATCCATACTTAATTCATTTTGTCCATAAAGTGGACTTATTGAGTTTTGAAGTATGCTCCGCAGACTTTTGTATGTCACCTGCAATGCTTTCTTGAGATCATAAAGGCGAAGAAGCAAAGCGATGCCCCATCAAAGAGAATCACCAATGTATTTCTATTAATTTATAAATTCAATCAGAGTAATAATATTAGCTAGAAAAAGTAAATTAATGTTCTTGCTCAATTTATATCTAAATAAATAAAAAAACAGATACATTAGCGAAACTAATTTATATTTGAAAAGTATACAGAGAGAGAATTGTCAAAACAACCATTGTAAACGCCCCAGACATCGTAAGAGTTGCTGGTGGGTCGATGCAGGCCTAAACTTTTTTCTAAAAATTCAGAAAAATTTTCGGTGGCGTCGTTTGCGTGTGTTTTGTTTACAGTGGCGTTGGTTACTTAAGTTAAATCACTTAGGAAAAACATGAATAGGTTATAGCAGATGTAACTGTTAAAAATTAAGCTTCCTAAAATTTTCAAATAGTAATAAATGTGAGGTTAGGTGCCTATAAGTTGACATTAAGAAATTTCCCAGAATTTCAAAAATCGCTTTAAAAAGTTATTTCATTGGTTAGATAGGCAGCGTTAAAAGCGAGTGCATTCAAGAAAACTATAACAATTTATGTAATTAGCCAGTATATAACAAAATAGATTTACATATTCCAATAACAAATTGGCAGGTTGTAGAAATCCAACCCAAGAGACACAGTATTTTATTAACTAAAATATCAATAAATTAACACAATTTAGTATAAGCTTACGTCAGATAGTCGAAGAAACTCCAGCCTTTCTCTGCTTCGTAGTCCTCACGATTTGATCGCATTTGATCGCACAAGGCTATGTGACGTAAGTTTAGTTTTAAGAAAATTTTAAGTAACTAACAGAATCATTAAGATTATCACGATATGAATTTTCAGGTTGCATATACCCAGGAGTTAACCTGCTACTCCGGCATACGAAAAAGGGAATTCCTGAGTCCCACACTTTGCAGTTTATTAATAAACAAATATAAGAAACAGTGTTTAAGATCTACTAGGCTACCGAATAGGTCAGAATATATATATTGTGTGTTACGGGGATGACGCAATATTCATGACAAATGCAGAGGACGACCTACAAAGATTTCTACATAGAATGGTTGCAACATCCACAGGCTATAATACGACTGTTTTAAACATAAAAACAAAGTTTAGGACAATCAGCGAATCCCATATGCTGCAAATTAGACATAGAGAGGTACGTGGTTCAAATATTTAGGGGTAGACATTACAAGTGATAGAAACAACAACGCAAAAGTAAAACAAGCTTAGAATGAAGCCAGAACATCAGGCTTCCTCTGGGACATAACATGGCGTAACAAATATTTATCCGTCAACAGCAAGGTAGAAATATATAAGACTACAGTTGGGCCAACACTAGTCTCATGAGCAGAAACCTCAGCAGATATGAAAAGAACAAAAAACTCTTGCCAACTACAGAAATGAGCACATTAAGGACCTTTTTAGGGAAGATTGAACTGGGTAGAATAAGGAACCAAGAGATTAGGAAAGAATGTAATATTGTCGATATAGCGAAATTCGTGAAGAGGAAGCGTAAAGAATGGAACGCTGATGTAGACTGAGCTTACGACAACAGTATAATAAAGATAGCAAAGAACTCGAGGTCTCCAGGAAAGATAGGACCGGGAAAAGCTAGCTAACGTCCTCAGCAGACTCGCCATGGAATTGATAAAAGGGGGAAGAGGAACAGGGTGTTGTTAACCTACAATGAAAGAAGAAGACGACGTAGGATACCTAATTCACAAGACTATTCGTATTGAAACAAAATAAGCATACCGTTCTAAAGCCACACTTTTACTACAATCGTAATAGATTAGACTTTTGGGCTGCTATGTGTTCTCTATTCACTTTTATGTTGTAAAGCCATTGGCCTTAATGAACAAACCAAGTGAAAAATTAAGGGCGTTTAATATATGGCTTTATCGTAGAATCTTGAGGGTGACAGACGGACTCACAAATGCAGAAGTTGCTTGAAGTTTAGAAAAGACAAGGAAGTGTTGACTACAGTGAAAAAAAGATATCTCTACTACCTTGGCCACATTATGAGAAATGAAAGCAGATCCCATGTAATACAATCTATATTACAAGGAAAAGTGTGGGAAACAAGAGGTGTTGGAAGAAGAAGAATCTCGTGGTTGAAAACTGTTAGAATCTAGTTGTCTATGACCAGCAAACAGCTATTCCGGGTAGTTATCAACAAAGTAATGACAGCCAGGTTGGTTGCTAACCTCCGTAATGTATAGGAACTAAACAAGTAGGATTGGCAACATCTAAAGTGGACCAAAGAAACATTAGAACTAAAATAAATTTATTCATAAATTGATATGAGTATCGGTTGGCCATATGATATCAGTTAAGTTGAAGTACTTGCACTGCCCGTCTGTCCGTTTACAAAGGAGAAGGAACTTCCTTTTTAAACCATATAGTGAGAATACTGGATCTACAATTTTCAACCGAAGTGCATACAATCATCCAAATCATCACCAAAACCGAAACAAATCTAAAGCTATTTCATCGGTTGGACCAGTAGTTCTCAATCTGTTTTTCTCCTGGCACCACTGAAAGTCTATCACATCAGTGTGGTCCCCTCAAAAACTGACTTTCCACCAACAATATAGTCGGAAGGTATGTCTAGTGTCTGGGTCCTAGTTCTATGCATTTCTTCTAAGAAACAGAATTTTAAGTGTTGAAATGGTTCAAAGCCCTTATGAGGGATTTCTTTTTAGGTATTGTGTCTACACAACAAATTTTTATTTCATTTTGAAACTCCACGTGGCCTCCATTTTTACACATTTTTCCTGTGGCCTCTTAGATCCCAGATATTGCTCCTTTTAGAAATCTCTGGGTGCTTCTACACTATGAAGAATAAGAAAGCCAATAGAGCTATCAGTAGTCTACTAAATGATCAATACCATAAAACTGAAACGACCTACACCTCTGTTAAGCATTATTTTGCTCTAAGGTGATAAAGCTTTCCATTGTTTTCATTGAACGATGATAAACAAGGCAGCGATTAAAATTTTTCATATTTTTTAAGCAATTAAAACAAATTTCGATAACCTGCGCTTTGGAGATGATAAGAGTGTCACATTGCATGGGTAAAATCACATATATCCAAAGGAATTGTTTCCTGACGAAATCAATGCTTTGGTTGACATATGGAAAAGGTCTATTAAGGGACAAGGAGACTCTATAAAACATTGAACTCATTTATTTAGTTAATGTGGTTGTTAAATAAAGGTTTTTAACAACCGTAAGGTCCACATTTCACTTGAAGCAACTTCGTAACTTCGTACAACAATTCCAGATCTGTAGCACCTAGAACGCGGCTAGATATACTTTTTTATTTAAAAAAATTATCTAAGTAACACCCTGTATAAGCAAAAGTACTTGCTAAGATGTTTAAGAGCTGTGTGACACTGTTGGTAAAATTGATCAAATGTGCTCCGCTAATATCATTAAAGAGCTCCATACTGACACGTTGAGTGCAATTTCTAATAACAAAGTTTTCTTATTATTGAAGACAGCACTTCAACAGGCGAAGTCCCCGGCGCGTATTAAAAAATAAATAATCATGTACGAACATCAATAACGCTTTTAATAAGTGAATACACGGATCGAATACGAGTAAGACATCATCGTGTCAGACAATGTAGTGATTGTGGCGGGCGTGCGGCGGTAACAAAGAGGTGTTAGGATGATTAACGCTGGAATGTGAATATATTAAATAATCCTGGGGGCAGGTGTGGCCCCCTGGAGCGCCACGTAGGGGTCCTCGGAGTGGACGAGGAGCATAATCGAGCGGCACACAACGCTATCATCTCCCGATGCCGACACAACGCCGACAAGCCGACTCTGCAGCCGACCATGACTGGCTGATATTGAAATAAATATCTAAAGAATCTTAATACGATGATTAAAAACTTAAAAATCGCAATGGATATCTCCAATGCGTTCTGGTATTTAGACGGTGTCACAGGAAATAAATTACGGCGGGCGTGTGATTTATTACTCGATTATTTATTTGCAGATTGTTTATTAATCTGGGTATTTATTTGTTTAGTTGCAAACCTATCAATTTATTAGTATGAGGATAATTCCAAGGACGTCTATACTGGGCCTATAAAGCAACGTTTGTAATGGCCTACCACAATATTTGGCAACATCGCTGTCCCTTAACAAAAAATTACATACATGCCAGTTGAAAAGAAAAATAAAATCGTTGCTATATACATCTTAGTGTGTCATTTCATCATAATATTCGATTTAACTAAACACAATAGGTAGGTACCTAATTCTCCATCACAAGTAAATCGTTACAAATTGTGACTATCAGTAATTTCTTAAAAATAACTTGCTTGGAAGCTATTATAATAAGAACACGTCTCTTCATCTTATCAACATTCATATCGGCTTTTTTAAAGCGCTTTTCACAAACAAGACTATTCTTTCCAATCCACCAGTTTTCTCAATTCAAAACTTGTTACCATTTTTGTGCCACTGTTTCATTCGGACGAAGTTTGAACACGCTAATATATGGAGCAACTGATGAAGTGTAATTAATTTGACTGCAGCTTGGTAAAAAACACTTCAAAGGCATTTTTTAACTCATATGAATTGCCTTGTCAAAATAGTTTTTAACGTCAAATGTATTTGAAAGTTTGTAAAACTTAGTGTGTCATGATATGGCCTAGCAGAAAATTTGGCATCGACCAGTGTTACGGCCTGGAACAATATAGACCACCTAATACACGTATTCTTCTTGAGCATTAAAACATTTGTACCAATAATAATCCAATGCCATTACGCCAGCGCCGTCGCAAGACTCCGATATTTCAAATTTTTAAACTTGGGAACGAGTGGAAGTGCGAAGGTGTTAAGTCTGGTGAATGGTGTGGTTATGGAACAAATCAAAACCTAATTCATGGACACTTCACGTGCGTGCGAGTGTAATTATCCTGATACAGTATCAACTTCTTCGTCTCTAATCTGGATTTTTTACATAAAACGTTTTGTCGGAATGTTCTAATTGTTGATGTATTACTCTCCACTGATAGTTTTACCCTTTAATAGGTAATATAACCATTAAAAACATTTATTTTCTTTGAGCATGATGCAAAATGCAGAATAGAAGATATAGTAGGAGAATATGGGCTAGGAGAATTGAATTATAGACGAGAAACACTAATACAGTTCTGTTAAGAAGGTTATATTATTATAAGCACACCTGGCTTGAACCACCTCCACGAAGGCTATAAATATAGACGTCTCCAGCAACCGAACTAAATTGACTATATCCTAATGAACAATATACCATGCGTTCTTTTTAAAAGTGTACATAGGGTATACCCGTATGTATACTAAAAAGAAAAATTCCCTTATTTTTGCCACAGCATGCTATTTTTGTTTTAAATTAAAACTCTTAAAATTGAAGTTTGCTTTATAATTAGTTGCTTACATAAAGGGTAAAACAATAAAAACAAGGATTTTTTTGTATACAAACGAGTATCTCCTATGTATACTTTTAAAAAGAACGTATGGTATATGAATTACATGGAATAACAACTTACCCTGGCACCAACATAAGATCAGACGGCAATCCCGTTCTAGAAAAAATAGTATCAAGTTGATCAAGGTACGATATAATACATCAAAGAAACCAAATATGGACATATTAAAAAAACCAGAACAATAGTAAAAATTAAAAACAAACTAAACAAAGAACTGAAGGCAGCTACGCAGTAGGAGACAAACGACACAGAAAATGTAAAAGCAATGTAAGGCAAAACAAAATTGATATTTACAGATATTCAAGACATAACTCTAGATAGCAAAACGAATAAATTCTGAATGAGTACAGAGACACTGAAGTTAATTGAGGAAAGATGCTTAAAAAATCATAAATTCTGAATATGTTAGAAATACAAATAACAATTCAAAAAGAGTACGGCAAGGAAGTATCATCATCATCATCATCAAGAGGCTCTACAGCCTTTTGCAGGTCTTGGCCAAATCAAGGATCCGCTTCCATTCGTCTCTGTCTTGAGCCTTTATTTTCCAATTTCGTACCCCTACGGTTTTTAAGTCATTCTCAATGGAATCCAGGAGCCTGGTTCGGGGGCGGCCAACAGGTCTTCTGCCTTCAGGTCTACCCATAGCAGTTTTCTTGAGTGGATCGTCTTCCTCTCTTCTAGCAATATGTCCCAACCAACGTATTCTACCGAGCTTGATTAATTTGCATATGTCGATGTCTTGAAATAGATGATATAATTCGTGGTTGTATCTTATACGCCATATGCCATTTTCATTAACTGGTCCATAGATTTTCCTTAGAACTTTACGTTCAAATCGACCTAGAAGCTCTTCCTCCTTGTTATTCAATGTCCATAGTTCTGAACCGTATAGTAAGATCGGACGGGACAGATTGCGAGAGTTAAAGCTTGTCCTCAGGCCGTAATATGCTTTATTGGATAACATTATTCTTCTCCTGACTTCATCCCCTATGTTATTGTCTTTTTTTACTAGTGTTCCCAGATATATGAACTCTTGAACCGTCTCGAAATTGTATGTATCGGCAAGGAAGTATAATAAGATGAAAATTATCAACCTATAACGAATAAAGATGCCGACAAGGAAACATGAAAAAATATATGGAAGATATGTTTGACGACAGTAGAATTGAAGAAGAAGAACCATATAAAAATATGTCTGAATTGGGATTGAACATCCTAAAGCCAGGAGTCAAGAGCAATAAAATTGTTTAAAAATGGCAAGGTTGTTGTACCAGATTACACCTGCAACAATTTTTTAAAGCAGATACCGGGAGTCAATATAAAAGTTCTGACGTGGTTTTCAATGTAATACCGAACGAGGCTAATCGGCAAGGGTTAAAGTTCACGTTCGTTGCAATAACAAATAAATATTACAGATTCCGTGTCGACAGTCTTACGAATTATATACTGAAAGTATTTCTAAACGTCGTATAGCATACGGTAAGTGTGGGAAAGTTCTAAGTCAGATTTTATCAGCTTGGAGATAGGGAGGGATATACCAAACGGTCGCGAAGAGCGTCGCGAAGACTAAAGAAATTTAAATGTCTTGGTTGCTCGATAACTGAAGGCTTGAACTCAGATTTGAAAACTAGAACACCAATTGAGGCAGCACGAATACACTCGGAAAATGAAGAAGCTCCTTACCACCACAAATCTCCAGCTTGAAACACGCTTTAGATCTCTATTTTTTGCTACATCTGCTAGAAGTGAATGTTGTGAAAAATGGGCAGAGGCGATGAACTACACCTTTTTCATTTGGAACTCATGAAGTGTAAGAAGTATTTCAGAAAGTGTAACATGTAATCCATCAAACACTATCTGCATTACAATTTAGCAATCTGAATTACACGTTACACTATCTAAATTACAATCTACCAATTTGAATTACAATTTACACCATCTGAATTACAATTTACAAACCTTAATTACAAGTTACACTATCCGAATTACAATTTACTAATCTGAATTACAGGTTACACTTTCTGAATTACAATTTACCAATGTGAACTACAAGTTACACTATCTGAGTTATAATTTACTAATCTGAATTACAATGTACACTATCTGAATTACAATTTACGAATCTCAATTACAAGTTACACTATCTGAATTACTATCTACCAATCTGAATTACAAATTACACTTTCTGAATTACAATTTACTAACCTGAATAACAATTTACACTACCTGAATTACAATTTACCAACTTGAATTACAAGTTACAATTTCTGAATTACAATTTACCAATCTGATTTAGAAGTTACATTATCTTAATTACAATTTACCAATGTGAATTACAAGTTACACTTTCTGAATTACAATTTACCAATCTGATTTAGAAGTTACATGATCTTAATTGCAATTTACCAATGTGAATTACAAGTTACACTTTCTGGATTATAATTTACTACTCTCAATTGCAATTTGCGCTTTCACAATTACAATTTATTAATCTGAATTGCAATTTACACTATCTGATTTACTATTTACTAGCCTGAATGACAAGTTACACTTTCTGAATTGCAATTTCCTAATCTGAATTACAACTTACACTATCTGAATTGCAATCTACTAATCTGAATTACAAGTTACACTCTCTGAATTACAATTTCCTAATCTGAATTAGAAGCTATAATTATCTGCATTACAAGTTACAGTTTCTGAATTACAATGTATTTATCTGAATTGCAATTTGCACTATCTGAATATACAATTTACCAGCCTGAATGACAAGTTACACTTTCTGAATTACAACTTAGACTATCTGAATTACAATCTACTAATCTGAATTACAAGTTACACTTTCTGAATTACAATATAATCTGAATTACAAGTTTTGCTTTATGAATTAGAATTGATAAAAGTATAGTGTATCTTGCACATACCTATTGGAATGATAAATGCCATTTTCTGAAATACCTTATAATGGAAGACGAAATAGAGCAAAAATATGCCAGAAAGGCGGGGACGTGTATGGCTACGAACTATATGAAAGTGGACAGCAATAGATACCCAGACGCCATTAAGAATATCTATGGAATAGAATTTTTCGAACATTATCACCAACCTTGATTAAGAAAGACAGTCATTTAAAAATTAGAATTATATGTAGCATTTTTATGATTTCTTTGGAATATTAAGATATGTAGTAGGCATGCTTGTACTCAACTTATAGTGACTGCTTTTGGGGGAAATGTGCCAGCAGCGCTTGCCAGGCCATCGAGTAGATCTGGCAATAAATAAATAAGCCTGCGGTAACTCTATTTTCTTTTGTGCACCAAGCAATTATAAAACTCTTTATTTGTCAAAATTGTACACCTTTAGGGTCCCAAAATATAGAAAACGTCAGGTTCTACGCGATCCAATCGCCTTCCCTTTTTTTTTTGGAAGCGGAGAATTACTATTCCTACTGTTCCCTAGTTTCGAGAATGTCTCGTCCATGGTTATAAATCGTTGCAGAAAGTCAATTCGATTGTTACTAAATAGGTGCAATTTTTCCTACATGTTAGCATATGAAAAGACAGAAATTGTGGAGAGCGTCTTTTGCTAAAAATCTTTACCAAGGGTTTTTCTAAAATACAGTCTGATCTATGGCGATCTTCTGCTGCAATATTGGGCAATATTTCTAGTGTTGAACACCACGTTTATTTCGCTAATATACTAAGCTAGCGTTTAAGTGATGTCAACGCGAATATTCGTTACGGATAAATCCCTTTTAGGCAAGAATCTTGTCACTACTCGAATTTTAATTGTCTCAATTTCAAACAAAACTCACCAATGATAATCAACAAACCGCTCTTCAGCAGAAAATATTCAATGTAAAATCTTTCAATATGCCATTAACTGTCAGCTAATCCTTGCCCAGCAAGTCTCTGGTAAATTACAAACTAAGAGAGATACCCTGCTCTTCCAGGTTGGGAGATGAGCTATTGAGTTTCCGGTCCACCAGACGTAAAACTTGGAAGTTCGAAGTAATTCTAAAACAAAGCTTCGAATATCCGACAATCAGCGAAGAGACGAAAAGTTCAACAAGGCAGAAGTTGAGATGTAGGACGTGAAATGTACATTGATTAAATAGAAAAGAAATGGAAGTGTTTGAACAATTAAAAAATATATAATCGATAGTTGAGTTTTCCAAAACTAGGAGTACAGAAAAAGAAAGGGAAACCAAATGCATGAAAATTATAACCACTTCTATAAAGGAATTGAAAAATACAAAAAAGCAAAGAGTGTCCTGTCTATTGTGCTTCACAATAGATTAAAAAGATTGATTAAAAACTGGGAATAAATAAATAAAGAAATTATGGTAATGAAACTACAAATATAAAGCCAAACCTTTGTCATTGTCGCAGTGCATGCCTCATTGGATGATGCATATATGAATATAAAGAAGTGAAAATAGAAAAAAGGATGTGAAAAGAGCGAAATGCTACTATTAAAACAGTAAATGTGCGTAAATAAATCGGTATATAGGAGATACTTACACATCGAAACCCTGGAAAATAATTAAGGTAGTAATAAAAGATGAAAGAATGGAAACAGTACTGTAACACAATGCTAAGTGAAAGTATCAATATGTCAATATGAAAATGAAGGTAAACGTTATGAGAAACGAATTGATGGTAAACATGCAGAAATAACGAACTTTATAGAACGGAATTTTGATTGAATTCGTTAATCGTGTTTGTCAGTTTTGTGTTCTCGCGTTTTTTTTTAAATATTTAAATTTTTACTTCAAATTCAGACAGAAGATAAAAATAGGAATGTCTGAAGAAACAACCTCATATCTCGTAAGGAACATACACAAAATTACGGACAAATTAAAGAAATATTTTAAGCGAAATTTTGAATGTTGGCTATGTTTTTGAACTTAAGTACGGATAACCATTTAATTCTTTGTCGCTCAAAGAATCTAGTTTGTTAATGAAAACGTTATTCTGGTTAAAAACACATGTCCAAACCGAACTAAGCGACAGAGTCTGTTGATAAGAAATATACGACTGCTTCATGATAATTTTAAGCCTTATTCCACCATTTTGAATAAAAATTCACTCATCGAATTGAAATGGGAAACACTTCCAGATCCACCTTACGGTCAGAATTTAACAAAACTGATATTTGAAGATGACGAGGAAGCAAATAATTTTGTGCAACATATTCCTATTTTAGGGGCATTATAAGTTAGAAAACCGATGCCATAAATACATTCAGTTAGTCAGACAGTTAGAATAAGAGTACCATGAACTTTAACAACAACTGCTTGTAATATATTTTGATCTCAGTCAAGAATTATATAAAAATTCCCATTTATGTTTGAACTATTCTCATATATATTTTTCTACACAACTCATATAATGCTTTAAAACTTTGTCTCTCGTTTATTGGCTAAGACCCATTATTAGTGACAGTTTTGTAGAAATTATTATACTGGGTATTATGTACTCTTTACATAGGTCTCAGGGATAAATCAAATTAATTGATTAACTGTATATCTGCCTATTTTTTTTATTAGCATCATTATATTAGGCTGAAGGCTGTTATAAGTTGTTTCGCGGACTTCTTCCACTGTCTGAGTGTTTTTTCACACGACGTTTCTGGAGTTCTTGATCTACTCCCTTCATCAGGCGTGCTTTCGTACGCTTTTTCTACGTACAGTAGTGTGTACCCCGGGATTTAAAAGCGGGTTCACTTATCGCTTGTGGTTACTAGTCTGTGACTTTTACCACTGAGCCACCAGGGCGGCCATATATTGTGGTATTTTACATATATATCGATATGCTCTTAAAATGAGAAATCATTTTAAAAAGAAATAATAATGGAGCAGCTTAATGACAATGTTCATAAAAGGATATTGGTTGGAATAACTTCATTTTATCATTAGAATTTCTATTTAGTACAATTATCAGCAGTTCATTATTGTGGTTGCAATTGTAATTCAAATTAATTGGGGGTTATTCTGTTAGTCAAGCTTTATCTGAAAGAAGTAAATATTATCATAAAAAATAAAACAAAAGTTTAATTCTTCATATTTGGTGTATAGAAGGGTTAATGTAATCATATAATTGGAGACAGACACAATTGATAACTGTTAACCTAAAAAGTGTGATTGATGACAAATACAAAAGTCATAAACATTAACAATAGAAATCTGTATTATTGATTGGCAGGTATTTTAAAAATAACAAGATCAAATGGGCTGTAAAGTTCAATAATCATGACATCATAGATAGTATGGTATGACACCGCTTATAAAAAAGGTCAAACAGATGTGTAATTTTCTCTATTCCAACGTCTTTCATATATTTGAAATATTTTACTAGGACGTCATCGCCCACAGGTTTTTCCTTCTTAAGCATTATAATAGCACATAAGACGTCTGATGTAAGAATGTGTAAACTTTTGAGATGCCCTAATAATTGGACAATTTATACATTTCACATTGTAAAACAATTTTTCCACATATTTCTTAAATACGTTCTTCTTGTATATATATATATATATAATACCGTCTCGTTTCTTTCACTTCTTACAATCATTGCCATTGTTTTTTATAGCTTCGATCCTGCCATTTCTTTTATTTCTTGATGTAGACTACTTTGGCCGTATTTTGTAGCAGGTCCTTAATATGTAACATTTTTGTTATAGCCATTTTACTTTAGCTCCTTTTATTTGATATTATAAGTTCAAGTGCTTTGCGTGCATTAAAACTAGACAAATATTGAATTTATTCGGCCGCTATACCTGTGGTTGAAGTTGAATACTATTCAAGAGGGTAAAGACCACTTATTTACCAAGTTAAAAATGATAATTGGGTTAATTAAAATTATTAGTGCAACTGCCACTACTCTTTTTATATTTGCAATTTGGAATACAATCTTTCAACTGTTATAAATTATTTAAAGAGGAACAGTTTGTAATATTCAAATGGACAAAATGGCAATACAGGAAGAAAAGTCGTTAGATTGACTACGTTTTATTATATGATACAATTAAACTTCGCATGAAGGTAACTTCTTTATAAAGTATCTCATTTGCTGGAAAATTATAGCACAAGCAGTAAAATAATAATGACTGGCTGGAAAGAATATCTAATAGTACCTACTAGCGTCGGTAAATTGCAGGTTGCTGATCGCGTGGTTGCAAGAAGGTTGTGAGTAATTTAAAATAAACTGCAGGCACTAGAAAATTGTTCTGTAGATATCTGAACATTTATTGAATGATCGATGAGTGGTTTTGAATGTTGAGAACGTAATAATGTTTGATGTGTCATGTAAACTTAACTGTGACATTTGAAACAGCCTATGATCAGAAAACCATAATAAATTTAGCAAATCCTTTGGGGACAAAGTGGAGAGTTATTTTTGATGTTGCCACAAGTTCGCAGGTCAAGCTAATACTATACGAAATGTTAAAAGGAAAATCAGTCCTGACCCAGGTGCTCTTGTAAAATTGTTTTAACATTTTTTGCTAATGTGCTAATGCTCTGACAATTATTGATGAACATGGACAATATTGTATTTTCAAATAGCAATAATCACAACTATCTTTCCACCATAGTCTTACGAAGACTAAACTTAATAAGAAATATTTAGATCTATTGATATCTTAATGTTTTGACCAAGAAGGTTCGCTTTGGACTCTATATCCTATAAAAGGAAGAATTTCTAAATGCTTTAAAAATTGTAAGAATGTTTCTATTTCAAAAACAGGACGCGGCAACCTCACATTATTACAATTTTTAATAATTTCTAGCCAGACAAGTAATTAACAGTTATTTATGGTACAAGTGTGTTATCTCTGACCGAGAAGGGTCTTTTCTAGAGTGCATTATTTGTAATACACGCGTCCTATATGAAAATTTATTCAACAACTCAATAAATACTAAAAAATCATATACTTTGTATTGACAGTTATGAAAAATCAAAGTGATAAATTAATTGAGAGTGAGCTAAAGTGTTTATAAACCACGGGAGTGGGTTAATTACTTACAAGTCACGTGTGGGTTATTTATTATAACCCACGATGTTAAGGGCAACTTGGGTTATGATGCAAACAAGCTAGTAATAGTCCAGTTTACTTGTTTAAAACGAATTAGTAAAACACCATATTGATATTGAGTATTGAATAAAATATTTTCTACTAAGTGGAGTTGTTTAAAGGTGACAGTCCCATACATTTTTATGTATTAAGGAGATTGGATCCGTGGTTAAATTTTTAAGGAAACTGTAGTAATTTATTAAATGCAGTGTGTAGAGGTTGGCTAAAACAAAACTATTTATATTTAAATCTTCACAAATTAAATATCAAATGATTGCAGTTACGTTGACTACTTTTTAATCAAATTTGCAATTTCGAACAATGTCCCCTAAATTAAAATAAATAATTTAAGTGCTAAATTGCAAAACTGCATTCTGACTAAAAAATTCTGCCAACAAATTAAAATTGATGTGAATGACTGTGACCAAGAAAATAACGAATGAGAAATCTTATATAAAAACCAAAGAACGATCAGTGTGCCATATGTTTTTCAAAATTTTTAATCAAGGAAAATGTGCATGCTAAGACCATCATAAAAACACATTAACAGCAATTATGAAAGTAGAGGTGAAAAGACAACGCATGTATTAAAAGCAGAAGAAGTTTAATATGTAGTACCTAGCAGTAGTAGCTTGTTTCAATCTCGAGGCTGTTCTTCCAACTCGATGGAAATATGTTTCTACCTGTTTAATAAGCTCAATTTCAATTATAATAATTTTGAAATGTTTTGAGTAGCTAGCGAAAGTAAACTATTTTATTGGCTTGAAGATATAGAATATATGTAGGTGCAAACGAGATATGTACATGCTTGCTATATTATCTGACTTCTCACTGTCTAGCAAAGGATGCATGATCTATAAGAATAATTATGTTCGAAAAAATAGGTATTGAATATTAAAAGTATAATTTGCTTCACAGTTGGCCCACATGCAAAATGAAGATGATGCTATGCATACAATAATTGAGAAGCAGAAACGGTATTATAGTGGAGTCTCAATTATCTTTCTTCACAGTTGCTTCTGAAAGCAGTTTCAGCAAAACAAAGAAAACCCTGTGTGATTATAGTTAACAACATAGTAGTTTATGATTTTACAGATCTTATAGTAAAACATGTAAATCGTCTCTAAAACACCTTAACATTAGATATTGGAAAATGAGAATCATGTATCAAAGCTATATTATATACAGGGTGTGAAAAAGGAGCAATAAACTTAAATGGTGTTAGTACTCGTCAAAATAAAACAAAAAGTTCCAGTAAACATAGATCCGGAAATGCGTTTTAATGGAGCTACAGCTCTGAGAACTCCTTCCTTTAATGCACTGTAGCTGACATTTTTATAGTGGAATCTGCGGATGAATTAGATAAGCTAACATCATAATTTTTAAAAGGAAATTGTCATCATATAAATTAAAAAAAAAACTAATGATGATAAACATATAGGAAAGAAGATCCAGAATAAAAATAAATGAGAAAATATTGGGATAAGTACGTAGGAACCTGTCAGACCATTTTTAAATTAAATAGGTATGTGACCATTTCTAGCAGTTTCGATACAAAGTTGACGAGTTTGCCTGTATATAGGTTCCTTTTCACTCATATTTTATCGTACAACCCTTTAGCTTTTTGCATATAACAATTCTCAAGGTAACACGCACGTAGCTTTTGATTTTCTGAAAAGGTTCAGCGGAACCTCTCTAATCTCTATGCCGTCGTATGTGCACCTGTTTTTGTCTCGTCGCGTTTAAGAGCGCTTCGAAACAGCATTTTCAAAACACAGTCAGTGGGAGCAAGCAGGATATCTTTATAAATAGTTTTAATTTCTGTCGCACTCTACCGAGCCGTCGAGCCTGTTGCGAGATGCGATTCCATTGGCTGCAAGTGCGAGCACGCTTCAGGCGTCTAGAGCGAAAACTTCAAGTGGCGTCAGTTGGGAGCTAGCATCTGCATGGGCGGTTGTGCTGCAGAGCGCACGCCAGCGGCGACTTCTTTCGAGGGAGCGCGTCCGTTGGCGTGTTGCGTAATCATATTTTCGGCCGCTGTTTCCATATTGTTCCAGCAATATTTGACTTTGTTTATTGTGAGAGTTCTCGACGGGCGGCGTAAGTGACAGGGTGTGCTTCTGGGTGCTTGTGTGGTGTCTTTATCGATGGTCTATGCCGCTCGTTAACGTTCCGAAAGCCTGTTTGGCTAATTGTTCCGGCTTCGTGATCGGGATCTCATCTTACTAGTGGGATATCTAACGGCCTCGCAGGTTTTTGTGGTCGTCTAGGCGGGCGTTGCAACATCTTCCCGAATAAATCGGGGATCCAATGGACATAGCAGGTTCCCACCCACGCCACGTCGACCGACAGCTGTAGCGATTTATGCACGACAGCAATTAGCGCTTACGCAACAAGGCCTAACCGCCTAATAGAAGGTATTGTGCGCTCCTATATTTTTGCATTAATCGTTCATGTTTTACGGCAAGCCGGCCCATTAGAATATGTTAAACTAAGCGTACTTGTTATCCTCCGCCTAATTAAGGCGTTGTGCGCTATTTTCCAAACTAATCCTTTGTATTATAAGCCCGGCTATATTCTCGAATTATGTTCATGTTTTACTACCAACCGGCGACGCATACGTTGAATTATTCGTCTGTGTCAAAGAGCTATTTGTAGTTGAAGCGTCCCCAACTGGACCTACTTTTAAGTCTAAATTCTAAGTATATTGTGTACGCTGACCACGTCGGCATTGCTGTACGTTATGACCATGAACTTGGTCCAATAGATCAGTTTATTGTATTTGACTTATGATTTTCCCCTTGTACTTGTGCATGCTTACAGGGTGACTCAACCACTGTGTCAAGATTGATGTAAGGTGAGGCTTGAAAGCGGTTTATAAACGTTGCAGGTAGGTCGGCGCGTTTGTCGCTACACTGTTGGAAGGCCAGAGTTTATACTTGAGTATCCTACCTTGTTTGGCTTTCAAGGTTCGGTTAAGCGTGGGTTTCCCCGATTGAAGCTTGTGGCGCCCATTTACTTTGTAACACCCTATACATACCGTCAGGCTTGCCCTGTGGTGTATCGTTTCTAGGACCACGCCCATCTCTTTAAGCGTATCAAGCCGTAGCCTTTAGCCTGTTTTGTGAGATTTCCAGGGTAAGTGGTGACAATTCTGGACTTGTCGAAGCAAAGTGACACTCCCCCAACCTAGAGTGTCCCTAAAAACATTTGATACCGTAACAAACCATGATGAATAGTAAAGGAAAATCTGTAAATGGGTTTACACCGAACTTTCTTCTCGCGAATTAGTCAATTTGCAAATTAAAAAAATTGTATCCCGCTGGGGTTTGAACCCGCTGCATCTGCATAGCGATCGTAACCGAGGCCCGATAAGTCGAACTGCGCCATCGAGCCTTATTGAAATGAGTGCGGCGCGCGCCTCTATTTAAGGAACGGTCTTATTGTTGAAACGTTTCGACTCTTTTGTGACATTATCCTGTATCTGTCGAGTCCTATTTTCGGCTGACCTATGTGAAAATTATTACTTCCTTCTATTTCAAAATTAACGCAAACATAAAAAAAATTAATTTTTTAGGTGCTCACCTTGTATATATTTGACTGAAATTTTCACGGTTTCATGCCAGGAATATATAATAATGTGTATGCAAAATATCATCTTCCTCCGACTAATAGTTTTTGAGTTATACCGCCAACAGGCAGACAGACAGACAAACAGACGCAATTGAGAAAACCTGTCTTTCAAACGAGGGAAGTAAAAAGAAGATAAAATCCGCGAAAGCAACATGAACACTATTTAATTCTATAAAACTGAACATTCTTGGTAAAAAAGAGATACTACCTCAAAAGTGAAGGCAGAAATAATAAGCAAAATAGCAAAATGAAATTAACTTAGCCGCATGTGGGCGGTATAAAATGTAAGGAAGAAGTCAAGAGCACAATCAATTTAATTGCTAAGAAAGACTAGTTGCAGAAATAAACTGGGAAGTACATTACAACGGAAGAAAAAAAATGCTGTTTGGTGATATGTGGGTGAAAATACAGAGAATCAAATCTGGGAGTAGACCGAAGAGAATTTGCATGGATAAGAAGTAGAGTCAGCTGTTTGGTGGTATAGGTTTGAGGATGCAGAAGATGAATATCTTAGTAAAATTGATTGGAGGTATTGAAGCATATCTTGAAAATTCGACAGAAAGTTGCTGAATGAAGATTAGTCATTACCATGTTAAGGTAACCAATAAGCAAGTGTCATAATTATAAGAAATAAATAAATAGGAATTATTGACTGTGTATTTGAACTGTGTCATAAAATGTCATACTCAATATACAGTGATCGCCAAAGAGTCGGCATCAAATGGATTTTTTTCATTTTCGATTTTTCAAAAGAACGTTTTAGCCAATTATTTGTGCTTGTCTATTTTCCGGAAATTAAGTATGATTTCATTGAGATTTTTTTCGAGTGTGGTAGTTTTAGCTAACTGAACAATCTCAAGGCCAGAAGACACCTATTTTTCTTTAACTTTAGCAAACAGTTAATTTTTCAATTTTTAAATGTTTTCAAAATTTCACGTACCAAGACGTAATTTTAAAATTAGAAGTTCGATTGTGCGATTGTATTTAGAACAATCGAACCTCCCATATTTTGCAAGCAATTGTAAGCTGAACATAACAAGTAATTTCATATTCCTAACAAGAGATTTCTATTTTTAAAACCGAGTAAGTTTCTTATATATCTACTAAACAACTTTCTCGTCTTTAAAATGCCACTTTTCGTTCTAGATAAATAAACTACTATTTTCCTAGAATATATGCATAATTAAAAAATGTAATAATATACCAGGTCTTCTATTTAAAATAACAAAATTCAGAGCAACTTTCGGTATAACCGGAAGTAATATCACAGTTAAAATATTCTAGTTGCTCTTATACATAAAATCCACGGCCAAAGTTTCAAATTTTCAATTTTATTCTTCTGCTTCTTCTTCTCATTCTTTTTTAAGTAGGCTGTAAGCCTGTTTAGAACCAACTTATAATGTCTACTACAATTCTTCTGATGTCTTGTATGTTACACATGACTCTTATTTCGCTGTTTCGTATTCTGTTACGTAATGTTTTTTATTCGCAACCATATGTGTAATATGATCATTACTGACTTTTAAAAAGTTGGAAAATGAGCTATTCCCAAGTTGTAACTTTCCAACCGGTCTGAAAAGTGATTGCCGTCGCAGCGGTTGGAAATGAATCCATTCCCTACCGCTGTGTAGGTTTGGACACTAGGAATCTCGATCATCCATTCATGCGCGATCCATTCCCGACCGCTGTGTAGGTAGGGACACTGGGAATCTCGTTCATCCATTCATGCGCGTTACAACCTGTCGTATTATAGTACAATAATTTTTCCAATTATTGTTTAGAATAAAGTGGTTGCGAATAAAATAGTATACATACCACGGTGAAAAGTTTCATTCCTGTCTCGAGATAAAGTTGACCTCGACGCTACACGTCTCGGTAAACTACTTAATCTCTCGACAGGAATGAAACACTTTCCACCTCGGTATGTAATATACTACTCCTGTATCATTCTCAATAATTTCATTTCACTGGTATTTACTATTTGTTTTGTCTTTGTTGTGTCGGCTATGGTCTCTGCAGTATATATTAGTACCGGCCTTACTGTTGTCTTATAAATTCTCACTTTGCTTTCTTTTGTTATGTATTTATTCCTCCACACTAGATATTTCAAGCATCCTGATATTCGTGATGCTATATTTATCTGGGTCTTAACTTCTATGTTTAAATTTTATCCCATCTTATTTCAGTGCCAAGGTAATTGAATTTTACAAATTGTTCTACAATTTTGCCCTCTATCACCAGTTTGCATCTCATTGGTTGCTTAGATATTGTCATGCATTTTGTCTTTTCTGTGTTTATTAACATATTAATTTTTTTAGCAGTAACATTGAACCGGTAAAGAAGTCTTTGTAAATCGACTGCATTATTAGCAAAAACAACGAAGTCGTCTGCAAAGCATACTACATTAACATTGGTATTTGTCATTTTATATCCTAGATGTTTCGGTAGGCTCTCTACTACCTCGTTCATTATGATATTAAACAATAATGGACTTAGAGAATCCCATTGTCTTAGCATGTGGCGATACAATTTTTTTCCGTTGTTTCGCCTTTTATGGTAGTTGTACAGTTTGTGTTTAGATTTTCAATTGATCTAATTATTTTATATGGTACACGATTTTGTATCATTATTTTAGTTATATCATTTAATCTTATCCGGTCAAATGCTTTTTGCAAATCTATAAAACACATATATAGAGTTACATTAAATTCTAAAGATTTCTCTACAAGTTGCCTTATGATAAAGATTGCATCCGTAGTAGACCGATTGCTTCTAAATCCTTGCTGTTCTTCATTAAGTGGCATGATGTGGCTAAGTTTTCGATGTATAATTTTGGTAAACAGTTTAAGTGTACTGTTTAGTAGAGTTATGCCCCTATAGTTTTCTGCTTTTATCTTTTCTTTTCTTTAAATATAGAAATAGTTACGCTTGATTTCCAGCTTGACGGTATAGTTCCACTATGGATAATTTTTTGAAAAAATGTAGAGGTTCCTCCAATTCGTCTCCTCCATATTTAAGCATTTCGTTAGTTATTGAGTCTGGGCCGGCGGCCTTTTCATTTTTAGTGTTTTTATCGCCTCAGCTACGTCTTCCCTACTTATAATGATCTCCTTCATGTTTAATTCGTTTAAGTCTTCTACATCTTCAACTATCTCCTCATCTGGTTGGCTATATAGATTTTTGAAGTATGTACTCCATGTGTCTAGAAGTATTTTATTTGTTCGGATAGTGTCCTTTAATTTCAATTTTATTATTTCTTAATATAACCCAAATTTTCTTTTGTCCTCCATAAAGATCGTGTTCTAATTCTTTTGAGTATTGTTCCCAATAATTTGGTTTGATTAAGGTTCCAGTTTTCGGGAGATTTATCGTTTATAAAACCTAAGTACTATAACAATTTACAGCCTTTGGGGCGTCTTATTGTATATAAATACGCTTAATTATACTTTGGAAAAAAATGCACGTGTTGTTTCATGAACCAAATATAATAAACTAAATAAACTTTGTTTTAGGATCGTTGCCTACACAATATATATCTGGCAACTATGATCCGTAACAGTACGCCTTCTTTTTCTCTTTTGCTATTTCTTTCACTTTCGGTGTAAACCATGGTGTTGTGTTTTTATGGTTTATGTTTGTCTTCCTATGTCCTACAGCTTCTTGAGTCGCTTCTAAAATATTTCTTTCTAATGCTTCCCATTGTTCCTTGATTGTTATAGTGTACTGTTGTGTACTTTGTCGCATTTTTCATTAGTTGGTTTTCGTAAGCGTTTTTGTGCTTTTCATTTGCGAAAGATTCAATGTTTAATTTCTCAACCGTTAATAGTTTCATTTTCTTTGCAGGCATTTTAAATCTGATCTTGCATAACACTAAACTATGATCGCTGCCTATATCAGCTGAGTTCAGTTCTTACCTCAAGTATTTGACTGGGGTGAAATGCTCTGTTTATGATCACATAGTCTATTACTGACTGTTGTCATCTGTTATTTCTAAAGGTATATTTGTATTTCATAGAAAGATTAAAGAACGTATTGTTAATTCCTAGAGTATTCATTGCACAATGGGATATAAGTAGATCACCAATGTCATTTTTGATATTTTTGCATGGTTGATGGTAATACATTATTCCTATTCTTGCGTTGAAATCCCCCAAGATAAGTAATTTTTCTCCGTCTGGCACTTTATCAATTTCTATTTGCAGTTCCTCATAGAATGTTTCTCTTTCTTCTCTAGTTTTCGTTGTATCAGGAGCATATACACTAATTAGATGTATTATTGGGTTCTTCTCTGAATGTCATTTTTTGGCAGTGGTCTATTATGATATGTTTTTCGGACTTTTTCCACTGTCTAGGGTGTAAATCACACAACGTTTCGGGAGTTTTGTTCTACTCCCGTCTTCAGGTGTTCCTGGTTAGTCCTGAGAAGGACTTATATTCTACGTTTTTCTCCGTAAATTTGTGCCTCCCCCGGGGTTTGAACCCGGGACCGCTGATCGCTAGTCTGCCACTCTAACCACTAGGCCACCAGGCGGAAAAAGTCCGAAAAACATATCGTATTATTGGTCTTCAAACTTAAGCGTAACATGTAGGATTGTATCGTTAGTATAGCTAATATTTTTAATGTTGTTCTCAAACATCTCGTGCAATAGTACACCCACTCCAGACTGTGCTCTTTTTTCTTTTGGTAAACCACTATAGATGAGTACGAAATCTGCAACCTTTATCATACCTTTTCCCTTTTTTTGTGGGTTTCTGTTATTGCGCATATCATAATTTTTTTTCTTTAAGTTCCTGAATTAATTCTTGATCTCTGTATGACCAGGACATAATATTCCATGTACCAGTTCTTAGAATATTCTTCTTCCATAATTTTTTGTTCCGTTTTCTCGCGTTTGTCTTCAACTCATTTATCCGTCCAGGTTCCGAGGCTTTCTGTTGGTTTCTGTGAGCAGTATTACGCTATATCTACAAGTAGGTTGCTGGCCTGGTTTGTAGATGTCCCTCCTCCTTTATCCGGGCTTCGGACCGGCAACAACACCGTTAGGCTACTCAGTCTACCCATCGATGTTGCAAACGTAGTTTTCAATTTTATTAGTTTTCTATAATGCCATAAAATTAGAGTTTATTAAGAAAAAGAATAGAAGGAACTTTTTCAGAGGTATTCCAATGGAAATTACCTATCTCATATCAATACACATTAAAAATGTAATAAAAATATAACGTTTGAAAGAAAGCCTTTTTTGAGAAAATCGAAAAATGTTGAAAAATCACAAGAGTAAACACATCAAGAGTAAACACATACTTCCGGTCATATCCATGAGAAAAAGGTTTTTCGCAGATTACTGCTCCCCATTTTTTAGAGGGTTTATAATGACACCAATCGAAAGAAGATTTTTTCTCATCTAATGATATGCGTATTAGTTAATTTTAGTTGTATTTCTCATTATTTTATCAAAATTCGCAATAAATTCAATTCAGAAAAGCATGTTGAGCCATGACTCGTAAGACAATAAACAGATTCAAACGTCATTCAAGTGACGAGAGCCTCCCTGGAGAAGGGAGGAGCCCCGAGGGCCCCCTTGGAGAGGAGCGGAGCCCCGAGAGCCCCATGGAGAGGGGCTGAGCCCGGGGGGCCCCCTGGAGAGGGGTGGAAGCCCGAGGGCCCCCTTCTTTGGTCAGGTGGGCGGCAGAGGGAGGCTGGGGCGGAGTGTTTTTTTTGTTTTTAATAAATTCAACCAGCCCAACAAACTAATTGTTATACATGGTACTGTTATTGTATAATACATATATCTTAAATAGCTTAGTGAGGTCAGTGGACAACCGCCTCTCGGTGGTTAATTTACGTTATTAAAATGACATTAACTTATTGTTGTTCACTATCACTAGAGTCCCCGGAGTTTGAAAGCATATCTACAGGTAGGACACGCTTTAGCCGTTTGTGAATTTTTCTTTGTCAACTGTTGTAGTAAGTTGCACTGGCACATGTTTTAATATTCGCAAAAAATTTTTAGTATTTTTTTTAATGTGTTGATCAATAGTTGGCATTCCAAGTTCTTCATGGATTTGATGATTTCTCACGTACCAGGGTGCATTGACTGCAATAAATAGTACTTTATTTGGAAGCACTTGTAATTTTAGCATTTGCGTCTTTGGTGTATTATACCATACATAATAGGTCTCAAGATGGCTTTAAAAATTAATAGCGAGCATTCTGCTTTCAGCTTGTATTTTCTGTTTATAATTGGGTACAGTAGCGCTAAGCGTGCATAGCATTGGTTAAGCTTTATGTTAATGTGGTAAGCCCATTTCAAACGTTGATCGAGATACAGTCCCAGATATTTTACTGCTGAATTGCTTGGGTTCCAATAAATGTTTTTTTTTTCACAGATTTTCAGCTTGGATGGGTTATCGATTCTTCTAAGTGTACAAATCTTGGCTTTACATTTTGCTGGATTTACTGTAATTCGCCATTTGCTAAACCACTTCGTTAATTGGGGAGCGGAGTGTGTAACAGTACGGAATTGCTCAACGTAATAGGCCTAAAAATGGTGGTAAATTGATTAGGATGAATCGCGCAATAGCGCGCGCAGCCCCGTTTATTTTCGATAAAATAATAAAGGAATACAACTGAAAATTAACTAATTCGCATATCATTAGATGATAAAAAATCTTCTTTCGATTGGTGTCATTATAAACCCTCTAAGTTAAAATGGAGAGCAGCAATCTGCGAAAAACCTTTTTCCCATGTTAATAGCCTATGTTCGGTTTTAGAATATTCACCCGGTATATGAAGTTTCAACATCATCCCTCTTTTCATTTTTGAGATATGCTGTTCACACATATACACACACACACACACACACACACACACAGACCAAAACATGTTTTTTGGTTTCAGGGGACTCTAAAACGTGAAGATCTGGTGAAAACTCAATTTGGAACTTTTGGAGCAAATCCAATACTTCACAACAATTAATAATTTATATGTATCAGATGCGTTGAAATGATTTAAAATTACAGTGAAGTAATTGAAATATTATGCAGTAGATAGATATTTTAATAATACATAACAGTGTAATTTATCATATATTATTTTAAGTGAAGCTAGGTATATTATTGCAATATTTTTAATAAATATGGACCAGAATCATTAGTTTATGAGTGAATTAATGTGTAAATGAAAACATAACCCTAAAAATATCACAACTAGGTGCACGTGGGGCAATCTCATTTGTTCATTTATCTAACTTAAAAACGTTGTACATATTTATTTATTTCTTATAATTTTAATAACATTTTTAAATTTCAAATAGCAGATCAAAATGTAACAATTTTTAAAAAAATTAGAAACGCGAGGGCGAATTTTTAACCAAAACATATTTTAAAATGTGTTTTAACATCGGCTGCATAATAATCAAAATTATTAAATTCCCAATCGTACAAAAACAGTTATTTGTATTAACAAGCATAGAAATTAGAATTTGCTGCACCGAGTTTTACTTTCTGTGGGTCGCTTCAGTTCGAGGCACGGAAAGTAATTACAGCAGCATTTCCATAACAACAATCCTTACATAGCCGAAATGTAACATCTTCTATGATTCGCAATGTTATATAAAAAGCCGATTTTCTATTAGGGAGTAGGAAAAATATATTGGAGCTAATGTGACTGAATCAGACCGATTTATTTGTGCAAATAACGGTGTCCTTACTGCAGTTTGGAGCATTTATTCATTCACATTTTTATCGAATATGTTTAGTGTAATATTTTAGCAGTTTTATCAAACAAAACATGAAAATATATGCGCTAACCCACATCCACAACCTGGAAAATAAATGTCAGCTGATTCGTTGTAAACACGAAGTATTTGTAGCAAGTAGGCGGGGAGTAAAGAATAAGAATGAGGAGCAACTGTTAGTTATACTGTGACTGTAGATTTTGTATCAGGAACATATGACCGACCGCCGAGTCATAGTCCTAGTACACATTGCGCGCTTCGCAAAATCGCCGTATGCAACACTAGTACTGCGCTAGTAGGCTCTGGGTTCCTGGTAGCCAGTAGGTCGACACAACCTGCCATCCTGAAAAATGGACGGTCTGTCAGTCAGACTTTACGTACGCAAATGCGCATAGGCGGCGACGCTGTGCTTGAGCAGGGCTTTTGTCATCGATTATTTTTTCAAAGAGTAGTTTAAGTGCAATATTTCCATGGTTGATGCTTAATTTTTCATGTAATTCTTATTCCATTAATTCTATCGTGTGTTAAAAAACGCATTTAAAGCAAGCCTTGGAAAAAGAAATAAAAATGTAGTCATGTCTTAACATAAGTCCGTAGGTGAATGTCAGATTGCATTTTGTTTATGAAAACATCTGTCATTGTGACAGGTAAAAGTTTACACTGCATCAAGTTTACTCGTATCAGGCAAAAATTAAAATAAGATAACATTTACACAACAAGTGTATTAATCATAAAAGTCAAAATGATTTTTATTAAGTGTTTTGTATATTTTTAGGAAAATAGTTCAAGATCAAGATGTAATTCTTTCTAACTTATGGTAGTTCATTTGCTTCAATGGGTATGCATCAAGTTTAGCGCAACTTCAATTTCATCATGGCATGTTACAAATTAGTTTTTTTTAAACACACGATATGTTTCGTACGGCTAAATATCTCATTCAAATTAAAAAAATGAGATTAGAGAACCTTTGCTAATTCCAAAGCCTCCAGCTTACTGAGATCCGACATATGTAATTTTTTAAAGCCTGACATCGATTTTTCTCACTGTCATTTGGCAACAGAAAGTTGACATTCACCGCTGAGCGAGCGTTTTCGGTTACCTGTGAGCAAATTAGCCACACGTCAGGATGTTTCCTTGACAACGCTCGTCATTTGTTCAAATAATCGTGTTAGTTGTCACAGACTACGCGAGTAATTTTAAATTTATTGTCAATTAATATTGTTAATGAAATAAATAATATGATTATTTTCGCCTTAAAAATATGCGTTGTCAAAAAATTTTATGTTTCGAGCTAAAAGTGCTCTTGTCGCTTTTGAATAATTGCTGGTTTCGGCTGGGCCTCAAACAGCAATATTCATGTGCAAGCGGCAAGAATGCGCTTTAACATATTATACAAACATATACTTACTATTATTATTCATTTATCAGAAACTTTTATTCTTGATAAAAATACCTACATTTTCTCAAACTAACGATACACTTGCCAAAATTTATATATTTCCTTTCGTATACGGGAGATGTTCGCAAATATGAAAATGGTTCAAGAATGAAGACCCTATTTTTCGAAAAAACACAGAAACGTTAAATGAAGAAGTTGTTTAGAATTAAAGGAAGGTGTTAAATATGAAGTCACAGTAACATAATCCGAGAAACGTTCTCCTATTTTTTTCCAACCACTCTAAGTAAAATGAGATACTTTAACATGAACTTATTATCGGATACGATAAGAATGTACAGTCGAACTTGGAATACATTCGTTAAAAATTCAACGAATAACTTTTGGAAAAAACCCCGTCGATTTTATTTTTATTTGCCCAATTTTTCAAATAAAATCTGTTCATACAGGATGACCTGCGTGGAGGTATCGCGTCTCGATGCTTTTTTAAATGGCAACCCCATTTTTATTACGGAATTTGAAAGAACGCATTTCTTACTTACGTTAAGTTAATTTTTGAGTAGGTCACATCACCAAAAATTAAGAAAAACAATTTTAAAATTGTAAAATACTAAATTACTATATGTTCAAATTGTACACCATTATCTGCCTGATATAGTAGCCAGGACGACCGACATGTTCTTTATTGATTGCTGTCTTTGATAGAAACGTAAAATCATACTTCCTAAAATTACATTTAGTATTTTGCAATTATTTTTTTTTAATTTGTGGTCATGTGACCTATACCAAAAATCAGCTTAGCGTAAGTAAAAAATGTTTTGTTTCAAAGTTCGTGAAAGAAAATAGGGTTGTAATTTAAAAAAAAAACTTTAATGACGCCACAGCTCCAGGCGGGTCACCCTGTATATATAGTTTTTATATGAAAAAATGCTGAAATAAAATTTAAAATCAACGGGTCCTAGAATTTTTTTCTAAAAGTTATTTTTTGAATTTTTAATGAATTTATCCACTACTTTACGAAAGCACTGTATTTAGCGCATGAGGCTTTCTTTGTGCAAATAAGGTAAACAAGCACTATTGCCAGGACCGCGCCAGCATCAATGGCCGCCTGTGTGCAGAGCCAAATTTGCCGCCCCAAAATTTACATTTTTGTTGTAAAATATAAATTTTATGTAGTACATACCTAGTTTAACTGTAACAAATCAAATTAATTTAAGTGAAAAACAGAAATTTTTAAAAAGTTTTATTAACAATAAAATTTACAAAAAAAATAGTGGAATAAAATTAATAAAAAACAACAAAATTTTAGAAAATTATAAAAAAGCAACTTTCCTAGCTTTTTTCTCCGCAAATTCTTTAATTACTAATTCTAATTCGATGGAATCTATCGTGTCGCTTTCTATTGCTATTATAGACAGATTATTTAATCTGTTTTGTGACATTGTGGATCGCATATAATTTTTAATAATTTTTAGTTTGGAGAAAGATCTCTCACCAGACGCAACTGAAACTGGTAACGTGAGTAATATTCTAAGAGCTATTGACATATTTGGAAATGATGCTATGAGCTGATTTTCAAAAATATATTCAAGAATGGACTGGGGCTCTAACTGATGCTTTTCAGCTGAAGTAGGTTTAAGATGTAATTTTAAAGATTTTATCTCTTCAAATAATTCTATTCCATCTACATCTGATTCCTTTCTAGAATCATCAGTTAGATGAAGATGTAAATCTTTACAACATTGTAATAGCTCGTTTTCCGTTAAATCGAACATATTATAGAGAAATCCAAACATAGTATCATATTTTGTTATTCCCTCAAATCTGTCTCTTAAAGACGATAAAGTTTGATCTAATATATTAAAATAAACGTTAACTTTATAATTTTTTGGATCAATAATTGGTTCATCATTGTGTTCATAATCAAATTGTCTGGGTTTTCTTCGTGGTCTAATAGACTGAACAGCAGGGAAATTAGGTTCAATACCGAGTTCATCCGCAAGTGTATTAGCGTCAGTAAGAACATTATTGAATTCTTCATCTGATCGAAGAGCTAAGAAAAAATCTAAGAAATTTTTAAAATGCTCTAAGCAAGTTTTTATATTTATAGTAGGATTTTGCATCATCGTGCTCAAAACATTAATTTTGATTAAAATATTTTACCAAATAATTGTTGAGCACAAAAATTTCTAACTCTGAATTTTTAATGCCAAAGATTTGGCTTGATGTGAAGCACTGTGGTCTTGTACGGATAAACGATCTTCAATTACTTCTATCAATGCATCATATATTTGCCCAATTTGGTATAGTGGACAGCACGACCAATTGGCAGCGCCTCAGGCTGCAAATATAATACTAAGCACTTGTCGAACGCGTTAATCCTCTTGTACAGTGCCAACTCGGGTGAGCCAGTAATGGGCAGTATTTAAGAATATTTTACGAAAAATTTAAAACCCAAACTTTTAAATAAAACACTGACTAAACTTATACATTTATATTTAAACAATAAAAAATATGTACTACATACAGACGCACCAAGTTTGTTTATAAATCAATTTGTAAAATAATCAAATTGAATTAGAAATATCACATTTATTGCCTACCCGGCCGGCCCTGGAACTGCGATCCCCTGCATACTTCACCTGTTAAGTTGTAGTTAATCCTAAAAGATTTAAGGTATTAGTACTTTGCAGCTACTGGCGAGCCCGAGGCGAGCCAACTAGCCGTGCGGTCGACTATAACGCAGGGGCTTCACAGCGTCTATTCTACTAGACCACCGTGTATCACTAAGTGGTTTTAAATTTAAATTTGTTGTGTGTTTTTTCAGAATTGACCATCTTTTTACCGACGCAGAAAAAAGAACAAATAATTCTTGAACTATATCAAAATAACCAGAAGTCTCAAAAGAAACTTTAGCAGCATCGTTCACTACTACATTTAATGTATGGGCTGTGCACGGCACAAAAAATGCTCGAGGATTTATTTCTAAAATTTTTTTTGCAAACCATTATGTTTGCCGCTCATATTTGCCCCATTATCGTACCCTTAGGCCACGCATGTCGTAAATATTTAAAATCAACTTTGAAAGTAAATTCATTAAAAATTCACTTAAACCCACTCCAGTTGAATCATTAATAGGACAAAATTCTATAAAATGCTCGCGTATTTCAATTTTTTTTTAGGACTCATTCAACATTGTAAATCTAAAAATTATAGTCATTTGTTCGATATGACTAATATCCGGTGTACAGTCAAGAATGGTAGAATAGTATTTACATTTTCTAATTAAATCCAAAATATTATTTCTAATTTTGTTACCAATGACATCTATTATTTCATTCTGAATTTTGTCCCCTAAATAATTTACCATTCGTGTTTCATCTTTTTGTGACTTTTGAGTCCGAAGCACATGTTCTGACATAACAGAATCAAATTTTGAGATCATCTCAACAGCTTTTAAAAAGTTAACGTTATTGCTTTCAAATATAATTTATTAGATTGCCCGCGTAAGCGTAAAGCAAGACACTGTCGTGACAAATATTGTATTATTAAAATTATTCTCTCAATCACAGCATGCCAGTGCTTTGCTTCTGCATTCAACAAACGTAGTTGCGTCTGGTTTACAGTTTGTTCTTTTGATAACAATTTTATAAGTTCTAACTGATTTTTAAAATTTGCATTGTGAGTATCACTTTTTTCGAGCCTTGGAATCAATAGTAACAAATGCTGCCAGTCAGAAACACCTTCCTTTTGCTAAAAATTGTTTTTAATTTTGCCAAATATTGTACAACAAAAGCAATAAACTGCATTATTTTTTATTGAATAAACTAACAACGGTCTATTAATTTCTTCTCCATTTGGAAGAGAACGGTAGAAATATTTTTTCGAAAACCTTCGACCATTTTCATTAGTTCAGCGTCACCAACTTGTCTTCTCTCTGGTTTTGGAGACTCCGAGTCAGATTAAGTCACCTTCTCTTCCCCAGATTCGGAATCTTCCCTCATAATTTCCATTTCGACTTCTTGGACGCACGGCTCATTAAGTGGCCCGGAAGCGTAAAGGCATTGTTTACCACGGTGCAACGCAGCACCAAGTTGTACCGTAGTAAGTAATGGCGAAATTTGCGAGGCTTTTCCTTTGGCAATCTTTACTACGGTACAGCGCAGCCTCAGGATGTAGCGTAGTAAGCATTGGCCACGAATAAGGAAATGTTTCATAGGACATTGTTTACTACACTGCAACACTGCAACCAGTGGTAGACTCGTCTCTACGCATGATCAAATTCCTCGAATTTGCATAGAAATAAACTAACTTGCTGGTGTCATTGTGTTTCGTCAGCCATGGCTGAAAATCGTGAAGATTTATTGGCAAAATTGACAAATTTAGGTCACGAAGTGAGCCATTTCGACTTCTATAATCCTAACAATTTCTCGGCAACTTTAAGAGGTAAACTCGAAAGCCATGTGTCTGACAAAAGTGCATATAATAACTGGTGTGCGAGTTGGGTGGAACAATTTAGGACAGTGACGAATACGAACTGGATTGTTCGATACACATACCCGAACAAAGAAAAATACCTTTTTCGAAAAGTGTACGCATGCCAGCATAACAATTTCGATAAAGTGAAAAAAAGAAAACGGGAAGACACCAGACAGCGGGCCAAAGACTGCAGTGCAAAAATAAGTATACTTTTCAAAAAAATCAACCGTAATACGTTGCGAAATGATCGGTATTTGGAGAAAGGTCTCAACATAGTTATTGAGGTAAGTGTAATTATCATTATTTGGTACCTACTTTATAAAGAAGTATATTATAATACTAGTGTATAGGTACGCCTTTAAATCACGTGCACTTACACACGTGTATCATACGCTATTTTTTCTTCGATCGTAACAGGAATATGAAAACTTAGTTCGGTGACATTTTTTCCGTCACATTGTGTTAGATATTCTAGGTTATGTTGGCATTAAAAGTTACTGCAAAACGTGCTTTAATATAATATTAGAACACGCAACCAATGGCAACATGCCAAAAAGACGTAATTCGGGCGCTAATATTAAGAGTGCTACAACCGTCACTTTTGACACTAGAAACTGTTCAAAAAGTTGTCATTTTGACACAATCGTAGAAAATAGTATTTTATTTAACAAGCATATAATGTAGGTAGGGTATATTACACGAGGATGAAGTTTACACACGAGCCTAAGGCGAGTGTTGTAATCATCCAAGTGTAATATAGTCATTATATACGTGTCAAATACAATATGTTATCTACAACTATGTACATAGTTGGTGACACTGTGAGTCTGTGTCAAATTGGAGGTTAGCAGATTAGGTTTTAAGTCAATCTATGTCAAAATCGATGTTAGCTGTGTCAAAACTGAGGCAAAACCTAACCTGCTAACCTCGACGTTAATGTCATTTGTTAAAATGTAGCCCACTACTTGAAAAAATACCCCATGGAATATGAAATTTCACATTCCACTAGTGTAATATGAGCCGCTTTTTGTATTTAGAGTTGGATATATAATGCACTTATTATATGACAGTTGTAGATAATAGTATATTATGTATCAAGTTTTATAAACGTCATTTTAGTCACGAGTTTTATTAATCACGAGCGAAGCTCAGCGGAGCGAGTGTTTAATAAAATGAGTGACTAATAAGTTTATAAAACGAGTTGCATACTATACTTTTTCTACGACCACAAATTTAGAGAATATAACATCATATTATTTCATTAAAATTTTGACATTTATTATATTAGGTTAAATTATGCTTAACAAACGTCAAAGTGACGGTTGAAAACTAACTTGATCTTAGTTTTGGCTGTGGCTAATAAAGCAAATACTATTTGAACCTAACTTCACCTTATGACTAAAACATCGTTGCCAACTTCAGCTCATGACTAAGAGGCTCTTTAGTTATAGGTTATGAAGGCATGATTAAAAGGTCACTTAGCGACGTGTATGTTAGTATGTTAAATGGCATTTTAGTTACAGGAGTAGAAAAATGTATTTATTTATTTTTGGGTTAGCATAATAGATCGTTCATGTGTGTTATTTAATGGTTTCTCGAAACATAAACTGAATTTTTCATTGCTAAAATGGCAATTATGCTTTGGACTCATTCAATAATCAGATGCACTATGGTAAATGCAGTGATCCACAACTGCAAAGTGGTTTTTCAAACGAATTTTACTCAGCAGGTTTACCAGTAACTCGCTTTTCTAGTCGAGGTGTTTATTTAATTTTTCAGATTTCATTTCAACATTCGCATGCAGTAGCTGTTGCAGAAGCCTTCAGTTACTTGCGAACTTCGAGGGAAACCGAGGCAATGTTTTACAAATACTTTGAGGATGGCATGACTGCCGCAGTCGCCAAAAACTTTCACGAAATATACCTCGAAAATAAAAACGAGGAATCTGAGATTGCCAAAATGCTAGCAAACGCCCAAATAAATCCAACGGAGAGACAAATAAAACATTTATACTCAAAATGGAGGTAGGTGATGCACTGTGCAGTTTTGCGTTAGGTAGGTACTTAAATCAATTTTACTGTTGTAGAATGGAAAATTTTGGAGGTCGAGAAGCTTTTGATATGTTAACTGTTTTGAAAAAGAAAAAGAAATGCTATGAAGAAAAAAATATTAAAGTCATCATACAGGAAGATCCAATGATCGTTGTTGTGTTAACTCCTGTCATGATTAGAGCCCATTCTCACGAATTTGCTCATGAAATGGTATTTGTAGATTCTAGTGGTTCCTGCGACCAAACAAGTACCTGCGTTACATTTTTCTTCTCTGCAACAAAAGTTGGAGCCATCCCACTTGCTTGCATTCTCCATACCGAGCAAACTGAAGAGAATTACATGGAAGCCTTCAAATTATTGCGAGATTCTTTGCAAACTGATGGTTTTGGAAGCTATGGTTTTCCTCGAATTTTTATGACCGATGATTCTGCGGCAGAAAGGAATGCGCTGGCATCAGTTTTTCCCGAGTCGCGCAGATTACTCTGCATTTTCCATCTTCTTCAAGCTTTTTGGCGTTGGTTGTGGGATAGCAAGCACAATATTGACAAAGCAGACCGAAAACACATCATGACAGGATTTCGGAGGGTACTATATTCCACCACAAATGAAGAATTGCGTGACAATTTCAGCAGCTTTATGAATGATCAGGTTATGAAGAAGTATGGGAATTTGAAAGACCATATTTTGGGTTACTGGGAACGGAAAGAGGAATGGTCGGTGGCTTATAGAAGCAATTTATTGACACGAGGCAATAACACGAACAATTATGTGGAAGCTTCGATTCGCATTTTCAAAGATGTCGTTCTCGAAAGATGCAAAGCTTTTAACACGTGTGCGTTGATTGACTTCATTGCGAAAGTGTTGGAATCCTACCACAAGAGACATCTACTTTCTTTTGCTAATTATCGAAGCTCCAAAAATGAATTAGCATTTAGACGCATTTTAAAATCTTCTGCATTATTGTCGGTACAAGAAGTTGATGACAAAACCTGTTTGGTATCATCTCAAAACGATGAAAGTCTTTTCTATACGGTTCATTTGGATATTGCGTTTTGCGATTGCGTCTATGGGCAAGGAGGAAGGTTTTGCAAACATTTATGTGCCATACAAAATAAATTCGGCAGAGTCTTCCCAACATCTCCTCGATTAACTATCGAAGACAGGAAATTATTTGCTGAAATAGCACTTGGTCCAGATGCCCCGAAAGAATTTTATAATGACATGGATGTTGAAATCGGAATACATGAGGTAGGTAGTTGGATATTTGCATAATATGCGATTAGGATAAAATAATTGTTTTGGACAGGTCACTCAGGAGACAGTAGCAAATGATGCAGGCCGAGGTGCAATCACTGTGGAATCACCAAACGAAGAAGAACGACTTCAGCACATTGATGAAGTGCATTCGACCGCTGTTCAACAGTTGACTAAAAATTTCGAAAAACTTAGCAACGTCGCAGAAAACTGCAGAACACCTGAGATGACAAACGGCGTAGTGAAAGTGAATAAAATCCTCAGTCAAATTTTTACTCCGTTGCAATTGTTGAATTACATTCACGGCGTGAAAAAGGCTCAAGGAAAACGTAAGATAGGAGTTCAGCCAACTGCAATCAGCCGGAGGAAAGTGCGCCCTGGCTTGACTTCAGGAGCAAGGCGCCTCCAAGCTGGACGCCCTTCAGCCCTTGAGACTAATCAACAAAGGAAAAGGAAGCACAATCTTGGAATGAACGTTGATTCCAATAGGCCTAATGCGAAATGGCATTAAAATTTTGTATTGTTCAAATTTTTCTTAGAGAACTTAGTTGAGTTAAGGTAAAATAATAATAATAATATGGTTTATTTTTAGAGGAAAAAAGCACAATAATTCAATAAATTCTGTAAAAAATAATTCAGATTTTGACATTTAGTACCTTAATTAAGTTAGTAAAGATCCTCTACAAAAATAAAACAAACTTAGCTCTGCAAGAACTTAACTAAACATGTGAATTAATATGAGATACGCTCTGATGTTCTACTAAAAGCAAGCTTGTTCGTGGTCATCAGATGTACCCATATCTTAATTTTTTATTATTTATTATCGCTTACATTATAGCAGTTCTTATATAATATTTTGGTTCAACAGTATAAAGTTATATACGTATAATGATTGATAATAAATTCTCCAATCTATATTTACTTAAGTATACTATATGTATATACGCGATTAATCCTTACAAGTAATAAATTAATAATAGTTCATTTTGCCAACATAGGTATGTAGATTTATACGTTTATTAACACCATAACATATACATTCAGGTAAGTACCTTAGTTATTTGCTAATTAAGTGTTCAATGTTTTGCATGCAGTGTTGCAGTGAGTATAGTAATTATTATTCAGTTTGTAACGATAAAATAATGTCTTAATAATTGGAATAATAATTCGTTCTTAATTTAATACTCGCACTTAAAAATAAAAAGCACTTTGGTTGCAGCGCAGTAAACAATGCCCTATGAAACATTCGCTTATTCGTGGCCAATGCTTACTACGCTACATCCTAAGGCTGCGCTGTACCGCAGTAAAGATTGCCAAAGGAAAATCCGCGCAAATTTCACCATTACTTACTACGATACAACTTGGTGCTGCGTTGCACCGTGGTAAACAATGCCTTTACGCGGCCCGGAAAGAGAACTAGAGCTTGATTCTAATGCTTCCGCTGACACATTTTCTGGCTTCAAATATTTTTCTCAAGTATTGGCCAGTTTTTTCTTTTCTTCTCTTTTTTGTAGACTTTGTTTTCGATACTGAAAACCCGACAGCCTTTTCGTTTTTCTGTTCTAGAAAAATTATAACAATTTTATTACTTAATACAATTTAAGAGTATGTAGGTAACTATCTGTGTATTGATTGATATATGATTGATATGTATGTAGGTACTTACCATATTTATAACTTTTCTTCAACTTTCTTTAAAACACAATCACTAACAAAATTAATTTTCTCTACTCGATCTACTCTGCGGCCAATTCAAAAATTAAATGACCAAATAATTATCATTGCACCCATATTACCACAGCATTAATGTAAGCATCATATAATATTATATTTCTTAAAATCAGCTTTAAACAATTAGGTACTTACCGACAAAAGAGATCGCCGATACCCCGATAAAAAATAATATAAATACCTACTTCATAAATACGATATGTTTCACAGTCAATAAAAGCCGCCAGCCGCCAGTTCTCTGAAAAGTCACGTTTTGTTGCTTCTGATAAATATCCGGATTTTTTGTAATCATTGCATCAAGATGCATGGAAAGCGTTCCTTCAAGTTGGCTTCGTTTAACAATTAGCCGCCACGGAATAAAAACTAACTTCGAGAATTTACATAAACAATAATCCATGTAACCATATTATCAGGTGTTCATTTACACAATAAACATTTTTTATACCTATATAGGTACATATTTTTGAACTTCTAAAATTTGTAAAGTAAAAAAATTGTACATTTTTTATTTTTTTTTTTTGTAATTTGTATATAATTTTTAAACCTTTTTGGCCGTCCCTGAATTTGGCCGCCCGTGTGCGGTGCACACATTGCACACTGGCTTGGCGCGGCCCTGAGTATTGCATAGTTTTTTATATGTCCTAATAATTTGGAAAAAATTAAACGCAATAGCCTTATCAAGGTAACTAAAACTACTTCAAGGCCAAAAAAACACAATTGTCAATTGTAACAAAGTAGCATCTTAGGAGTAGGTCCTACAAAAGACAAAATACTATATAGGGTATTTTTGCAGCAATATTCGTAGAAGCTCTTAAGTAAACAAATTACGAAATAATTCCAGCTATATTTATTTTATTCTGTTATTTATTACGATAAAAATAGGATATGACTTCCACATCTCGATTTATTAAAAAATTCAAAGTAAATCTGTGTTTTTATAGTGTCCGGCATAGATTTGGACACATATGGGTTCTTCGCTATCTGTTGATAGATTGAAGGTAAACAGTAAAATCATTGCTGTGGACAAGTTGAAGGGGGACAGCTAGATGCTTGTAGAAGTAGAAAAATCGATGTCAAGGATTATTAGGTGTTGAATGTATTGACGTGGATAGGTGGAGCTTCATCCGTAGAAGTTAACATCAAAGACCTACGGAGTTGTTATGGGTTATAACCCTAAAGCTATTGCATAAGATAAACCATTTAACGACTGATGGATAATTACCTGAAATAAAAGAGAAAGAGTATCCATCAGGTTTTTGAAGTAACATATTTAATCAACTGTCAATGTGTAACTTATTTAAAAGAAATTACTTGATTTAAATTTTGAACATAAAATAATTTTGAATTAAGAATAATAATTACAATGCACGTCCCAACTTGAGAATAAGGGTACCATGTTAAAATGACTTTTTATTAAATAGAGTACATAACCAAACATATCTTGAGTTAAGTCAATCTGACTGCATACAGTTTATGCAATCTTATTGGCAAGTAATTATGATAACGAATAACAGTTGTAATTTATTTATTTATTTAAATATCTAATTATAAGCGCAGCATTGCAATAATTTAATAAAAACAATAGAGCGATTTTATTACGCCACCAGGATCAGCGTTGACTATGATGAGAAAAGCCATAAAAACGAATATATTTAGAGAGCAGGTTCAAAGAGTTCTACATTAATGTTACCCTACATTCTTACGACCAATTGGTCCTTACATTGATTACTGAATTTCAAAATGATTTACAATGAGTACTAGACAAATTAGCAACCCACAGAAGTATAACTATGAAAACTTTATAAAAAGGGCTAAGTTTGTGGCATAGAAAATCAGTGCCCATAGCCGAATTTAACGACGTCTCCCACGGCAAAGATAGTGATTTCGAAGACAAAGCAAAACATTTTATTATACAGGGTGTCCAAAAAATGGCGGATTAACTCTACGGTGCGTTACTAAGGGATGCCTTATGAACCCTGGAAAAATATGAAAAAAAATTCCTGGGCCGTATTTTTCGAAATATTTCGAAATTAATAAAAATAAATCTGGCAACATTGATACTGCAACAATTTCTCAATCAAAAATGTATCCATAGTAAGTTGTTAATATGTTGGTGACACTGTAAGTCTATGTCAAATTCGAGGTTAGTAGGTTAGGTTTTGCGTCAGTTTTGACACAAACTGTCGCAAAACATAACCTGCTAACATCGAATTTTACATGAACTTACAGTGCCACCAACATATTATTCATACAACAAATATTTCAATGCCAAGCTTGATTTCGTATATTATTATTGTACAAAGCCTGTTTGCCATATTTAGTAATTGACAAACTCAACAGGAAATCAGTTTTTTAAAATACTTAAATATTGAAAACAATTTAGTTAAATCCCAAGAATATTAAAAAAACAGATATTTTAATAAGTCCCAGATATATTTGACACTATAATTATACACTAGTTATTTAAATAAATGGATTTCATTACCCACCTTTGACCAGAAATATTTCGAAAAATACGGCCCAGGGAATTTTTTTCATATTTTTCCATGGTTCATTAGGTATCCCCAAGTAACGCACTGTAGAGTTAATCCGCCATTTTTTGGACCCTGTACAGAGAATATATTTGTGTAAGATTTTTGAATTTGTTTGCGGATTCTGATCAAGATGCCATGGGAGTTTATTTGACATTAAGTATAATTAGTTATCATGAACAATTCGGTGTATAACAATAAACTCCGTAATCTTGAAGATTAAAAAAATTGCAAACGAAATTGAAGCGATTCCACCGGAGATGGTAGGTAAAATGAAGAATGTGTAGCAGAAGGACGCCACATACGCCATTCAATTATTTTTAAATAAAAAAGTTATAGACTAAGATATTGTATTTTTATTTTCTTATGTTTAACCAATAACAAGTTATTCTATACTAAAAACCGTCAGTGCATTTTGGAATTCGCTGTACATGAATAAAATTAAAATGAACGGAAAGACTAAGGAGGACACACAACTGTATGGATGCCTTTTTTTATAAAAACCCGATTAGTCTACATATTATTCCTGAGCAATAACGATGGTTCTGATACCCAACTTTTTTCTGTGTTTTAAGTTTATGCGAAGAGTTAATAAACAGTACATGTGTTTATTTTAGTAAACTGGATAACTGAAGTAAGTATGCAACGGAAAACACATACCATTGATAAAATAATAATTCTTTAATATTTTCATATACATATTTAATACCCATACGCAGCATGTTTCTCTTTAGATTATTCTATTCTAACATTTCTTCTAACCGTTTAGCTGTATTAAATATGAATAGTTGCACATTAAATCGAATGCAAAGTATAGAATAAATTTCACAAAAACAGCAGATACTCACAAACAGCAAACATTTCAATAACAATCTTTTTCATATGACTAGTTCTTTCAAAATAGGTGTCTTTAAAGTATAAGATTTTGTAACTATTAATAAACTCTAGAAATATGAATGTGGCTGTATTTTTTTAACACCCAGTTAATGATGTAGAATTACTGGACCATCGGTCTTTTAGCAGAACGGAAGAAGAAAGCGACTGATCAAATCTTTATTTGTAATTGTAAGCCAATTGGAATCAAATCCGGACGCCTATGCCAAGACCTTCACATTTACTTAATTCCTATAATAGAACCAATTACACGCTTATTCAAAACATCTCACTTAAAATCCCAAGTTACTTGCGGTCAATCTATGTCTTCAGTTTATAATATTGCTATTTCCGTTTTTAAATACACTTACCGGTACGAAAAACGGAGCACTTGCATTTTTTGATTAGATTTAAAATTGTATCCTTTTGTGATGTTTTATTATTACATTTATTATTATACATTTATTATACATGTTATAATGTTAAATGTATAATACATGTATAATAATAAATGTAATAATAAAACATCACAAAGGGATACAATTTTAAATCTAATCAAAAAATGGAAGTGCTTCCATCCTTTCGTGCTGGTGAGTGTAGATCAGTGCAATAATGAAACAGCGATTAATGATCCCGTTTTTAGTTTTGTTTTAATTTCAGTTGCTATTCATACAGGCATTTGTGTATTTCTACCAAATTGTGTGCTTTACTTCACATTCAAACGCCGATGTTTAACACAGCCTCGGTAGCGCAGTAGGTAGCGCGTAAGTCTCATAATCTTAAGGTCGTGAGTTCGATCCTCACCCGGGGCACTTTTTTTCATAGTAACAATTAAATATGAAATTTCGTGCACAAATGGTCTATAGAAAAATTTAAAATACATACACCTAAGGTACGTGAATTGAAATGTGTAGTGTTGCGACTTCATTCAGCTCGATGGTTATGTACTATTTTTTAAATTTCGGCACTAATTACAGTATTTTAATCATTTTTATAACTATCGCACCAGTGCACATATTATTTCCGTAGCAACTTTGTTTAGACAAAATCGTCATATCACAATTATGTTTCATTGTAAAAAAAAGTGTAGTCCTTGTTACCATACGAACTTATTATTGCTCCATGTCTATTAATAGCTATGAGATTGAATTGAACTGCTGTACTTCGTTTTTATTTATACAGGATGATGTATTATTGTATGCGCAAATCTTTGTCTCGTTATTCCTCTTGCTCTTCTCTTCCATAATTTTCATTCAACTATAAAGTAGGAAACCAAAGAATCTGTATCACATGTTATCAGTGTAATCGATACAATATAATGTTGAATGGGACAGAGTCGTATTCAGGAACATTTAAAAAAAATGTAAGCGAAATTACTAAAATTACAGAATGATTTGTAACTTTTATTTAACAAAATTATTTGATCATTTCAATTTGCGGTTAATAAAACAATGCCCCGGGTGAGGATCGAACTCACGACCTTAAGATTATGAGACTTACGCGCTGCCTGCTGCGCCACCGAGGCTGATGATAATCTTGCAAACTTGACTCGAAACGTGGGAGGATTTTTCGAAATGAAATTAAAAATGATCCAATTGTAATGTTATACATCTTCATGTCGGTATATAAAAATCGTCGTTTAAGATGCAATGCCTTCCTCGGTATTTCAACATAAAAATACTAAAACGATTTTAGGATTTAAGCATAAAGTTTGTCCATAATTGAAAAATTTTGGAATACAGTTTGTTGATAATTTCGTAGCAATCAAGAAAACATTGCCCCGGGTGAGGATCGAACTCACGACCTTAAGATTATGAGACTTACGCGCTGCCTGCTGCGCCACCGAGGCTGATGATGATCTTGCAAATTTGACTCGAAACGTGGGAGGATTTTTCGAAATGAAATTAAAAATGATCCAATTGTAATGTTATACATCTTCATGTCGGTATATAAAAATCGTCGTTTAAGATGCAATGCCTTACTCGGTATTTCGACATAAAAATACTAAAAGGATTTTAGGATTTAAGCATAAAGTTAGTCCATAATTGAATAATTTTGGAATTCAGTTTGTTGATAATTTCGTAGCAATCAAGAAAACATTGCCCCGGGTGAGGATCGAACTCACGACCTTAAGATTATGAGACTTACGCGCTGCCTGCTGCGCCACCGAGGCTGATGATGCATTAAATTGTAATCAAATTGTTTTGATAAACATAGGAATTTCGTACATGATAAGATATGGCGACTTTGGGTAAGTGTAATACCACACCTACTAATAGTTCCAAGATATTAAAGGAACATATTTTTAATATACGATGTGCAATGTGTGTACCTGGAAAGATAAATTTTGGGTTTTAGCAAATAGTGGTAAGATATTTTGTACTTTTAGTAAAGAAAATAAGAGTAGATGTTGAAATGCTAGACAAGATGGAAGATGCGTGCAACAACTGCTGATTTAATTCAATTATTTTTAGCATGTTTTCCAGCTTAAATAAATAAAATAACAAATATAAAATAAAATAAAAATTAATGTGTTAGTAAAAAAGGAAATTTTTTTAACACTGAGCCGAAGCCAAAAACCCGACGTCAAAATGAAATTTATTACAAACTTGAAGAAGGCAAAAGAATTAATAAGTCCTCTTAATAACAGTGTCAAAACAACTTGATTGAATCTCGGGCAGACCCGTTTCTCAGAAGAGGATCTCCTTGTATTAATTACATGGGCGCTAACAATGTATTAGTGGCCACACCATTGATTCTGGGGAAGATAGAGCCAGGGATGCCCCTCAGTAGATGGCGAATGGGATCATCTTCGACGTAATGGTTTAACGGAAACGTCTTTTGTATCTCCCGTCGTTCTTGTCTAAAGGAACTAATAATTATAGCATGAGTTGCTGTCTTAAAACGGTTTCCACCTACAAGGTATTGCTTGTTATATAGATTAGTAAAATGTGGCCAATTAACTACGTGATTATTAAGATCAACTGTTTTTAGTAGTGTATATTTCTCATGTTTTATATTCTTCACTTTAATTATTTGTAAATTATAGGTATACATTTTTGTTGTATTACATATTATGCTTGAACGAACTAGCTTTACTATGCATATAAATTGATTGTTTCGTATACATAATTTTATCTTACAGTAGCGCCTATTAACATACATTATACAACTGTTTTCAGTGACTAAAATGAAGTTTTATTCACAAGTGAGTTTAATTATTTATACTACTGAATTGTTGGTAGCACTGTCAAGCTATGTCAAATTCGTAATTTTCAGGTTAAGTTTTGCGTCAGTCTGTGTCAAATAACAAACAAAACCTAACCTATAAACCTCGAATTTGACATAGGCTGACAATACACTTCAGTACTGAAAATACACTTCAGTACTGTCAAACGTATATCACAAATCATAGGCGACTAATTATAAATTTATTTCGCAACATATTCTGACTGCGTAAACTATTTAGGCACAAGAATTGCTACTGTAAGATAAAACGTCGTATATCACACGTGAGCGAAATGCCATTGTAAGCTCGTGAGAAATTGTATCACTCGTGCTGGGGCACTCGCGATTCAAAATTCTCATTCGCAAATAATAACGCATTTCTCTCACTCACACTCTCACTCTCTCACACTAATATAATCTACTATTATTTGATTTTATTTTATTTCGTTTTATTTTATTTTATTTTATTTTGCACTCAGCCAACAGCCATTAGGCCAATTATAGGCGTCACTGTACATTTTCATCACTATTATGTTATTTCGACACCTTTGTAACACAAAATCTCTACGAATATATTTTTTTTATTTATATGAATTTTTAGAAAGCACAGCAATATTTGTACAAATTCGCATGCTGAAATAGTATCAAATCTATATTTTCGAAATAAATTAATGAGAGATGGCAGACAAAAAAAGTTTACATAATGATTATTTAGAAGAAAGGCAAATTTAGAATTGCTTTAATCTAAACAAAGCCATTTTCGGCAAAAAGATGAAATACAGAAGTTTCTAATATATTGTGTCTTCTTTCTTGAAATGAAATTATATAATTCAGAAAGAATGTTGAATTTTGTTTGCATTAGAATTTTAACAGGCCCCAGAAGAATAACTACTACTAATTAACTTAACAAAAATTATTGTTTTGAGTGAGTGTCAAATTTGTAATTCACGTTTATTGTATTTATGTATTGGTTTATGTATTTCTTTACACATTTACGTTGAGGACTGTTGTTTTTCCACATCATTGCGAATAGTTGCTTGAGCAGTTGTTGGTTACTCAGGAATGTTTTAACAATGATATATTAACAATCTATTTGAATTTTCTTCTAAAATAAATGTAGTTAAAATTAAGTGTAGTTGTTAAACCCGAAGAGAATAATTCCGTTTATTTAAGAGTGCATATTTTTTAACAGATGTATTGTATATATTACATATTTTTTTAAAACCGTAAAGTAGAAATGTTAAAAGGTAAATACACCAATTTTTCCCTAACAAGGACTTTGTTTAACTATGTTGCATTTTAAATAATGATCTTAATATAGGTAAAAGAATAACTGTTATGTGCTACCTATCAGGTTGAGTAGCATAAATTGTTTAAAAAGGTTTTTTATTATTTCTACAAAATCTCTAAAAAGTAATTAGTAACTGTTGCAAATATCGATTTATTTGTATTCTTTTATTACGATGTATTAATTTTTTAGTGTTGTAGCCTACTGCAAGAAAATGTTGCTCGTTTCATTAAACGTTTTGTAGAAATGTTCTAGGCATTTCTTGTAAACGGTTCAATCAAGAAAGAAATGCAACAGTGCTTTTATGTAGTACTTAAGCGGCAGATTAAATAAAAAAGCCCGTACCTTACCATACAATCTATAAAAAAATAGTAATTTTCATTCTCACAACTACGCCACTGATACTAACACAATATCAATATTTTAATTCGGAAATTCAATATTCACATCAACTTTTAAATATTTACAACCTACATATTAGCACTGCTAAATCAATTATATTTGTGCAAATTTGCTTTGTATTTCAAAAGAGGGTAAACGTTTGCCAGTTATTGTCACACCTGTGTATCAAATGTACCAGCTAACTCTTAAACAGGGAGTGTGTCCTTGAGCGCCACTGGTTCGAGGCAGTCCAAACTAGAGAACCTACAGGTGGGAGTGTAAACCCTAAACTATACAAAATTCAAACATTATTTTAAAAAACAAACGAGCAGAAGTTGCTTAAGCCCCCAATAGTATAATATAGAATAATAGTATAGTATAATATAAGTAACACCAAATATTCGATCAAATATTCCATGAAACAACTATAATACTCCAAAATAATACAACAGTATAAGTAGGTTTATGGTAAGCTAAGAGCGCTTGGAAGCGATTAAGAGAAGCTTAACTTCTTATATTAATGTGAAAATCGTACGACACTCATTAATGACCAATAGAAAAATTAGTTCACGAGCCGTAACCCAGACAACAACAAAATTTCTTGGAAATTTTTTGTAGGTAGACATTGCTTCTTTTTAGGGTTTGTGTCGTTACGATTTTCTTACCGAATCTGCATTCGAGCATTAATCCATATCCGGAAATTATTTATCGTGCATTCCAACAACGTCGTATTAATTTGCCCGAGCGGGCAAATTAATACGACGTTGTTGGAACGCACTCAAAAAATGTCTGGAAAGAATTAATGCTCTTGTGAGATTATATGTGAGAATAATCTCCTATTCAAAATCATTAATTTCCACATCAAATACCGCAGTTCTATTTAAGCATAAACGTTATCAACAAATAAAAGAAAAGTATAAAATACTTAGCTACAAAGGCTTCCTAATAGTCCTCGCAGTTACGTGCACAAGATAATTTACTGTTACATAAAATGATATGAGCCATTTACTATTTTACAACGTAGTGGTAAATACAGTAATGCTGCCAGCGACAACCAAAGTTACCAAATTAACCCAACCATTAGACATTTTATAACTAAATGATTGTGAGCTAATTACAACCGAGAATGAGTTCGACGGAGTACCCGTTTCGGCATACTACGAAGGTTCTGCTTACAGCGATAACATGTACGCACGGGCAGCAATATAAATGTATCTAACATGTAACATACACATACACAAATATTTTAACCCGTAATAGAACTCGCTAATCTGAAGAACTTCTCTATTTATCATTTTTTCGAAAACGCCCTCAAAACTGAATTAAAACAATTTTGCTCTAAAAATGCATACCCGCCTATTGAATAATATTTTAATTTAATGGCGCAAAACACAAAAACTTTTTCTTTGATATGCAAACCAACAAAAACTGCATAGGTACTGATAAAACCTTTAGGCCCCGAACACACGGGGATTCCGTATCCGCGATTCGGTATGCGGGATACAGAATCTGAGTCTGTTCAGACACGGCGACTGAATCTCAGACGCGGGCCTTCAGTCACTTTCAGTGCCGTGCTGTTATGGACCTAGCATTGCTGTTAATTGTTTCTGTCGAATTAGTCTAGATGTGCTGTATTTAAAGTCAGGGATTGGGCTCTACTAAGCTAATAAATTTTTCATTGTCAAATAATATATGCTCTATGATCGTTGTATAGTAAGGAACGTCCTGCTTATTCGATTTAAATAGAAGTTGAAGGAAATCTGCTACGCCTATGATATGATATCATATGTTCTGGCTGGCAAAAGTAGGCGTGTCCAAGCCATGGTACACGTGGACTCATATGCTCCAATGGTAAATCGGTATCAGAGATACAGAATTTGTCACCGGCGGCCGAAATGGAGAGATAAGGAAAATCGGCCGCCGGCGACACATTCTGTATCTCGGATACCGATTTACCATTGGAGCATATGAGTCCACGTGTACCAGGGCCTGGACACGCTTACTTTAGCCAGCCAGAACATATAATATCATATCATAGGCGTAGCAGATTTTTTTCAACTTCTATTTAAATCGAATAAGCAAGGCGTTCCTTACTATACAACAATCATTGAGCGTACATTATTTGGGAATGAAAAATTTATTAGCTTAGTAGAGCCCAATCCTTGACTTTAAATACAGCATATCTAGACTAATTCGACAGAAACCAAGAACAGCAATGCTAGGTCCATAACAGCACGGCACTGCAACTGACTGAAGGCCCGCGTCTGAGATTCAGTCGCCGCGTCTGAATAGACCCAGATTCTATAGCCCGCATACCGAATCTCGGATACGGAATCCCCGTGTGTTCAGGGACTTAGTTCGCATCTGGTCACCGACGTACTTTATCAATTGAGTTAGGTAAGTTATTGACCGCATGTTTTTTGTGCAGGAACTTTGTAGTTTTAATATATTTGTGTCGTTCAGCTTTAACTTAGATTTGCTTATCAAGCGGCTCGTCAAATTTAAGGAAGATAAATCATTGAAAAAATATGCTATTAAATGAAAAACGATAAAGAGAAAAGTTGTTCATTTTGGTGAGCTCTATCACTGGTTTAAATATTTGCACTCATTTTTATAACACCCTGTATGTTGACCTCCGGTTGCCAGTAAGTTAAAGGACTCTTTCTCTCTTACGATCCAGTCAAGAGGCTGCAGACTGGAAGAATAGGTTCGGTACAATACAGTGGCAGAAGCTTCTCCACAGAATGTCAGGTGCACATCCGCAGGCGAAAGATATTATCAACTTTAGTAGAATCGCGACGTTTTAATCATTTACTGATAAAAAATCTGTACAGGCGTTTACACGTAACTTCTCTCGCACAAATTAGGTCAATTTGCAAATAAAAAAAAATATTCCGCTGGGATTTGAACTCTGTGTTTCTTGTCTGCCGCTAGAATAACCGAGCCACAGGCGTGCTCAAATTAGACGAGTTCCTGCTGCCTTATAATAGTAGATTATGTTATTAGGAGTAAAAGTGATACTTTATGTGGCGAAGCTGAAGTTTATTTAGCCGAACGTTAGTGAAGCAAATAATTCAGCTAAGCCACATAAAGTCACTTTTACTCCGAATAACATATACTATTTTATCCGCAAACGTATTCAGGTAAATTTCATTAAAATAAATTCAAATAAAAAAGGATGCATCGGCCGGGAATCGAACCCAGGCCACCCTCGTGACAGGCGAACACTGTACCGCTGCGCCAACCGATCTTGTTCAAATAACGCGCTACTGTAATGATATATGAACATACTGAATCACCCGAGCTAATAGCACACGGCCACAGCAGCTGTCACACCATAAACCACTGCGACAGATGCTCCGATCCGCTGCTTAAAGGTTTATTTAAATTAAAACTTTTTCGTACTCTTTGAAAATAAAACCGGCCTACGGATCTAAGTCTAAGAATTAGCAAAATTTTAAGCCATCATACAATTTAATCGGTCCAGTATCTTCGGAGGAGATAACGAACAAACATAGAAAGAAAGAGGGCAACGATTTTGTGTGCTTAGGCAGATAAAGTATGCAAAAGTCGCTATTTTGTCTGCTTAGGCAGATAAAGTGACACTTTTACCTTGTCAATAAAGACAAATAACTTGTCACTTTTGTGACGTTTGCGGATAAAATATATTATTATTATGTCCCATTTCCGATGTTTACCCTGTATCTGTTCGATCTCATTTTTGCCAATGATAAAGCCTGAGCCATATGAAAATGATTACTTTTATCTTTTGCAAATAAAGGAAGTAGAAATTGTGACACTAAATATATTAAAAAATCAAAGTCAACTAAGGGTAAAAATATCTTAACGTTCCTAATAATACTGAAACAATAAAAGAAACCACTCGGTAATTGAAACTAAATAAATTGGAAAATAAAAAACAAATTGAAAAGCGAGCTGAAGAATCGTCTTAGAAGGGACGTTTCTTGTAATATAAACGTTGTTTATTGAAGTTCAACTGAAACGCAAGAACACTGTTTACCACGTTTCCGTCAGAAATCAGGAACCATAAATTCGATCATAGGGTGTGCACTCGAAGATATAGTATATATACACTATCTGGAATGTCCTTGCGGGTCTAAATGTGGAGGTCTCCATTGTTTTTGCGATAGCAAAAAAGCAGAAAATAGTTATTTAGACCACAAGTGTTAGAAGTGCTTTTTTCACAAGTTTGGAGGGCTGCGCCTCGTTTAATATTCCACACGAGTGAAAAATAAGCACGCTAACACAAGTTGTCTATAAGATTTTTTAAAATTTCATTAAATATTAAAATCCAAGCCTATTTTGTATAGAATTATATTTGCCTTCATTTTAGTCAAGTGCGTTGGTCAGTTCTGGGAACTAAGGCAACTTCTGTTTAAAATCGTTCATTCCTAAATTAAAAGCAAAGTGTCACGTTTTTTCACTGAGTGAAAAAAAATAGCATTTCACACACCGAAATTAATTTAAAAAGCCTACTTTTTTAAATGAAATTTAATAAAATATTTTTTATTAGTAAAAATTGATGAATTTTGCGAAGCTTATTTTTGCACATTTCTCAATGAGTTATTGGGCTAGTGGAAAGCTTATTTTTTTAGATTCCGATGATATCAAATTAACCTCGAAATTGTGTTTAACAAATGCTACAGAAATTGTTTAGACAAAGCGTAGCGGGAATACGAATATACTGTGCTTGCAAGTCATTTGTATGTATTTTATTTCTCATAATTATATTATGCTGATTGGTTGTACCTGAATAATGTCATTTGTAATCACTAAAAACCAGAAATTTAAAGATTAAAATTACTTGCAAAAAAAACAAAACCATTAAAAGTAAGTACCTCATGTTTTTTATATATTTATTATAAATTAAGGGGGAGTAAAAACATAGAAATAATGCAGTGCTTTTCTCATAAAGCAGCTATAATCACAAAAAAAAACAAGATAAAGTTACTAAATTGGCTATGCGAATTGCATCAATTATTAATTTGTAAAAGTTACCGGTGGTGGGACTCGATCTACATCACCTGTGTATGCGATTGTAACTGCATTGATATTTTGCAGCCGGTTATGCAGCCCCACTGGTACATGTGTGACGTACGGCTGTATTTAACCAAGCATTCTTATTGTTGCAACGTTTTGACTCTTTAGCGGCATTATTCTGTATCTGTTGGGTCCTATTTTCTTCTAGTGTTAAGTCAGACTTATGTACAAATTATTACTTTTATCTATTTCTCAGTTAACGCAAAAATAGACCACATTTATTTTTTAAGGGGCTCATCTTGTATATTTGTGTCTGAAATTTTATCGGTTTTATGGCAGGTAGACATACAAGCTGCATGCAAAATATTGTCATCCTCTAACACTTTTTGAGCTATACCGCCAGCAAGCAGACAACCAGACAGACAGACAGACAGGCATACTGTTTTTCGTCATCCAGACCCTGAAACATGAAGGTCTGAAGAAATCTCAGAAAGTGACTTTTTCCCGAACACACTACCTTGTTCGTCTTTTAGACAAGGAAAGTAGAAAATACATATGAGATTAATTAAGACCACTCGTAGATTATTTGAAGAATTATTGAATTATTACAAGCATCATAACTTGAATATAACTTGTAGAGTAACTTAAAGAAAAGTAGCGGGAAGGCTTGAAAAAGTTTCAGTAACACGTCAAGCAACGTGCAAGAGAGACGAAATGGTTCCGTGCTTGACTTCATGCGGTCAAAAGGTTAGTTGCTCCTTAAATATAGGGAGATCTTGTTTTGACCTGTCAAATTACCTCCAATTTCTGCGGCTAGATGGAAAAGGCGCGTGTGCGAGTAAACTGGCGTATACCCTTAAAAGCAGACAAGCTCTTCACAATCATCTACCACAATCTTCAACCACAATCACAAGACCGAAAAGTTCAACCTCCAGCTCAAAGTAAGAGTACTAAAAACCCTAGAACATTACAAGTCAAGTAAAGTCCAAACCCACAGAGCAAAAGCAATTACCACCTTGATAATAAGAAATTCTAGAAAGTTGAATGAGGCAAGGAACATCAACTTAAAGAAAATGCGGAAGAATGTTTATTTCACAAAAAAAAAGTATCCACACCTTCAGTATGCCTACGAACTCACCCTAGGATAGTGTGGATAGATGTTCGAAAAAAACGTGACCTGCCCTACTGTGACCAACCAACCATCGAATTTGAGGTACTTTAACTTAGCTGAAACTAACCTCCTAACGATAACTACAGTTTTAAACGCAACAGTATTTTGTATATTTGTTTTAAAAAATTATCCTTGATATCTCCGTATTTACTTAAAAGCTGCCTGTATGTCGTACACATACCTATAGAATTTTATAAACTATAGAAGATAAGTGCACAGTTAAATGAAGAAAGATTAATGAAAAAAATATTATTACTCCACATAAAATCAAAGTAGACAGGAAAATTTGAAATGACGCAATTATTTTTTTAAACATTTATTACAGGTAATATATTTAAATAAAGGAGTTATGAGGTTTTCTGCTATAAAATCCTGAAGGTTAAGTTGCGTATAAAGTACAATTTAAAATTAAAATGGCGAAGGAATGACAATCGCAAACTATTAGAGATGGGCGCGTGAGAGAGTATTTACTCACTCACCCACGTTTCACACTTTCTATAAACACTCACGTTCACGCAAGCTCACACTCATGTGCACCCACATTCACGGCATTACCCGCCACTTACGACGTGACCCGCAGTTTTTATTTAAAAATTCAAATTAAGATAGAACAGAATGTTATTAAAGCCAATAATGGACCTGCCACAGAACTAAAAACTCTAAACTATCATGTTTTCCTCGTGAAATAATTTACGCAATTAGACTAGTAGACAAAAAGAAATAAATGAAAATTGACTACAATAGCTTACAACAAGAGATACATACCGATTTCTCGCAAAAACGTTTCTTGCAACCGTCTCCAAAGAATTTACTTTTAATACCAAAAGGTGTCATTGGAATTGACGTTTCCCTTACTGATACGAGTACAAGATGGTATATGTCGCTAAGAAACACTTTCAATTCCTAGGTTTAGAAGTACTTTTATGTCCGAGGAACTAAAAGTAAGTTCTGTTTGGTCACCTATAGACGTAGACACGAGATTCCCTGTAGACACAACATTCACAACACAACACAGGTGCGAAGCTCCATCGCTGCAGGCTTCCACGCAGAATTTCAATGACCTCCGTCTCCAGCTCTAGATCTTTCACATGTCGGGCAGCATGGGGAGCCTTGGAAATTTTGACTCACGTTCACGGTCCGATTTTCAAATATTACTCACGATCACGACCGGACCCGCTGTGACCCGGCGTGACCCGACGGTTTTCACGTCACTCTCCATCCCTATATGCAAACCCCTTGCTAAAATTAAAGTTTATATTATCTTCTTAAAAATATTATAAAATTAGAACAAGTAACCGAATATCCTAAATAATAATATGATAAATCAGTTTTTAAAATCTTCATTTTTCCAAACTTGACGTCTTAAAAGAACACGTCTGGATCGGATAGAATAATGTTCATAGATTACTTACATTTTATTATCATAAAATAAAGATGCCTATAGCTTCCTTATTTGAAAAACTTATGTCAACAACTCTTATCGTTCGAAACAAGAACAAAACTATTCTTAATTGTGTGATGGTAGCTTAAAAAGCTTCAATTTGAAATTGAGAAAAAAGTTCAATCTAATGAACTTATTAAACAAAAAAATATTTAGAACGTTTCGCTGTAGATTTACTATCTACGTTGACTAGCAAAGATAAAATGAAAACCAGAAAAGTTATTTGCAAAAATCTGGTATACCGTGGAACTCCACTCATGTTTTCTTTCAGCAAAATGGACAAAAAGGTTCACACTGCATACAATGGCAAAGACCTGTAGCATACTTAGTGGCCAGTTAATTTATTATAATAGGGACACTATTAGTTAAATATTAAATGTGTCACTATTATATCACAACGTTCTACAACTTAAGTCTAATTATGGTGTAACACAGCCAGAAGCAATTTATTAAAGGCTATAGAACTGACGACACAAAAAAGTCGCACCCACAGAAATCGACGTTTGGTTGTTTGTAATATGTAACACAGTCATTTGACTTGTACGAAATATTTACTTACAACATTACGTCAAAAGAAAATCAGATTGTGGATTATGCAATAATTGTGCAAACTGCCGCATGCTTTAGCACAATTTACCATGCGTGGCACATTAGAGCAGCGAATAAAGCGGAGAGTGCGAGCTGTAATTCGAGTTATTATTCAAAATCTTCGTAATAAATCCTTCCATAATAACAGAGGCTATCGAAAAATATGGATAGCGCTTTTGTCCGTGTAATTATATTCAAATTATGAGCACAATAAATAAAAAGGTCGGTGTCTAACAGCGAGGAAAGGCACATATTAGTTAGATAAATCATGTGAGGTGAGAAGAGAACGTTTCAATCGTGCCTCATTTCAAATTAAATTATTTTGCTCTCACAGTTTCCAGTTTATTTTTATTTTTAATTTTCGAGAGTCCAAGTTTTCAAATTAAAATGTCTGCCCGGTAACAATTGAGGCGCGCATTCCGACACATTTCCAATTAACACCTGGTATCGAGCGCTGTTCACGATTTCACTGGAGCGGAAACCATTTTTACCCATTTTGTTGCTCTGGAATGGGTGTGAACCAGCTGGAACATTTAACTTTGCTAAGAGTGTGTTTAATGGATTTTAGGTCTTACGTATTTGGTAAAAATAGTACATTATAATTCATTATACACGAGTGAAATTTTTGCTAACACGCGAGTCCGTAAGCGCAAATGCAGTAATTCTCACGGGCCCATAACGGCATTTCACTCACATGTGCTATAGGACGTTTTATTTTACAGTAGCAGCGTTTGTACAATATAGTTCGAAGATGTAAAAACTGTAAACTGTGAAATGAAACATTTTAGTCACTTGTGAATAACAGCTAATCATCAAAAGCCACTACTGTAAGACAAAATCCTTTATTTTGCTAACAAAATCTGTAAAGGGCTTTACTCAGAACTTCCCTCGTAAGTAGACGTTGTTACACTATACCATTTTAAAAATCAAATTAAACTAGGGATAAAAATATCTTCAAGTTTCTAATCTATTTACATATATAAAGGAAAGTCACAACCCTGACTAATCAACGCAGAGCCGAAACCACTAGCACTAAAAACTTGAAATTTGGGTGGAAGATTGAATTTGTTACATATGGTAGTGCTAAGAAGGGATTTTTTGAAATTCGACTTCTAAGGGGGTGAAAAGGGGTAAAATGTGTTTACACGAATTCCTCAATATCTCTTACACGCGATAAGATATCGATTTGGTGTTTATTTGTGAAGATTTCCAATACAAATACCTAGAAACGTATTTTAGGATTTTGCCTTAATCAACATCTAAAGGTGTAAATCTGGATTGGGGGTGAATTAAAGAACCCTTCGTATCTCCTATGTTTATTGAGTTAGAACATTCTTTTTTGACATATAGATGTATTTTTTAAATATTTGGAAAGAGGTTTAACGGAATTTGAAAATGTTAATCCTAAGGGAGTGAAAAGGGGTAAACTGTGTTTTCACGAATTCCTGAATATCTCTTAGACCCAAAAAGATAGCGATTTGGTGTTTGTTTGTATAGGTGTTCAATAGAAGTATCTAAAAATACATTTCAGGATTTTGCTCTAATAGACCCCTAAAGGTGCAAATCTGAATTCGGGGTGAATTAAAGAACCCTTTGTAACTCCTAGGTTTATTGAGTTAGAACATTCCTTTTCTTTGGCATATAGATGTACCTATTCTTCAAATATTTAGAAAGTGGTTTAAGGGATTTTACAATTTTACAATTTTACAACTAAGGGGGTGAAAAGGGGTAAACTGTATTTTCCTCAATATCTCTTAGACCCGATAATATATCGACTTGGTGTTTGCTTGCATAGTTATCCAATACAAATGGCGAAAAAGTCATTTCAGGATTTTGCCCTAATCAACCTCTAAAAGTGCAAATCTGGATTCGGGGTGAATTAAAAAACCCTTCGTATCTCCTATGTTTATTGAGCTAGAGCATTCTGTGTTTGGCATATAAATGTATTCTTAAAATATTTAGAAAGCGGTTTAAGGGATTTTAAAATGTTACCCCCCTAAGGGGGTGAAACGCGGTAAACTGTGTTTTCACAAATTCCTCAATATCTCTTAACCCGATAAGATATCGACTTGGTTTTTTGCATGCGTAGGTATCCAATACAAAAGTCTAAAAACACGTTTCAGGATTTTGCCAAATCAACCCCTAAAAGTGTAAATTTGGATTCGGGGTGAATTAAAGAACCCTTCGTATCTCCTATGTTTATTGAGCTAGAACATTGTTTTCATGGCATACAGATCTATTCTTAAAATATTTGGAAAGGGGTTTAAGGGATTTATAGTTGCCTCTAAAGCGGTAAAAAGGGAAAACTTAAAAGGGGTAGGTAGGGTGTTAAATTTATTAATTTCTTTTTTCTACGACTGCTTCTAAAATCAAGCTTTCCGCCTTGTTGACGTACGTAAAAAATTGATTGTTTTGAATCAGTTCATCGCGGCAACCGTTATAAGTAAGTATATAATTGTGAATCCTAATACATAGCAACATACATAAATTTTATATAAGCATTCATGATTATATACCTAAGTCGGCTAGTGGTCGGCTATCTGAAAACGTCAAAGTTGACAACTGTCACTGTGAATTCGATTTAAACCTTTTTTCGCAATTTTAAGTTACTTGTGCTTTATTTTGTGTATTGTCAGTGTTTAAGAGTCAAAAAAAATAAGAAATGGGCGATAAAATATCCAATTCTGATGTAAAAATTTGCACGCCGCTGGAAATTTTAGAAATGGCAAAAAACACCAGTTTAAACCTATTTCCAAAAATTTTACAGTCGTAGGAAAAATTTTGTATGCAACACGAGCGAAAAATGCATTAGGCGTTCGTTCGAGTTTCGAACTCACGCCTAATGCATCATTTTTCGCTCTAGGTACATAAATAACTATTTTCGCTGTGGGTTTATTTCAGAATAATATAGGCAGAATTTTTTTTTCAAAATTCCACCCCTAAGGGGTGGAAATGGGTATCTTGCTATAATTTATGAATATAACATTTAGTTTAATTTTATCTCATTGTTATACTAAAACTATAGTTTTATCAATATATAGAAGGAGAAAGACAATTACGTACACATTTCCAGGGGGTACGTGAAGTATAAAAGAGTTGTGGAGGAATTTTTTCGGAAGAAGTTTGTTCCATTTTTTCCTACAATATTGTTTTGCGTATTGAGTGAAGGGGAGGGGGGCGCCCTAGAATTCATTTGAAGTTTAGAAGAAAACACATTTGTTGTCCGTACGAAGAACGGGCATCTTGCTAGTAAATTATATAAATTCGAAGGGTAGCAAACTGCGAATGCGATTGCAAAGTTTAACCGGATATTGCAAGGGCACAGGCTATTGTTGCATGCACTATGGAGTACGTGCGTCCCAGCTGCCTTAAATAGAACCCATTTTTCGTTGACACCTTTTCCTGCTTTACGGCATTTATGCTTTATCCGTTATGTAGAATTTTCATCAAGGGTAAAGCGTGAACTAAGTGCAAATTGTTATTTTCGTCTGTATCTCAGTTGAAGCAAAAATAAAAATATTACCGGCGATGGGACTCGAAATTGAGCCCCTGCGAACGAGCCGGCGCATTCGTTTCATAGTTCGGCGGTAGTTCACTGATAAAGTTCTCGTACTCGTTGCCTGAGCCACTGGGAAGCTTCGAATTCCTTCGATGTAGCTATACAGGCTGATTTTTTTATCATGTAACAACTTGTAGGTAACCCATCATGCAGACTCATGCATTATGCATGCTTCTGCGTAATGGGTTGCCTATCAGCCTGTATTTAACATAACGCCCTTATTCGTGGCTCCTTTTTGTCTCATACAACATTTACATTGTATCTGTTGGGTCGCATTTTGGGCAAGAATAAAGCCTGACCTATGTACAAATTATTACTTTTATGCATTTCTCTTCTTTGTTGATCTCTGCTCTACACTAAAATATTAGTTATTTGTATACCAATTACCAAGACACTGCACTTTAACTGTTTATTATAAATATGGACTTGGTTGCAGAGGCCCGTAGTGCCGAGGTATAAACCGCATGCGGAATAAAAGGAAACTTTAGTGCCAAGGTGCACATTATGTTTTTTATTTAATTGAGAAATCGGAAAATTTACCTTTTTGGGCAATATTATAGGTTAAGTTGACGTTTTATGTCGCACATCTGTCACCCTGCTAACTGTAAAAAGATGTAAAACAATGGATTACTTTACTGCCGATTTCTCCTCTTTCAATGACGAATTCGGCCTTCTTCACTGTTTATTTAAAAAAAGTAGTTTTATGTATTTCTAACTTCTTGTAAAGAAACCTATTTAAAATTATTGGTTATCTCTGACAGAGTTGCAGAATTGACTAAGCGTTTGTTACTGTAAATCTATAACAGAAAAACATCTGTAAAGGGCTTTACATGGAACTTCTCTCGTAAGTGGAAGTTTTGATACCAAAAATTTAGAAAATATCAAAAGAGAAAAGAAATTAATTTTTAAGGTGCTCACCCTGTATATGTTGGCTCCAAAGTAGCCCCTTTTTCCTCAAGGGTAAAAACTTACGAAATATTACTTTTATTTAATTCACGGTTCTTGAGTTAAAGCAAACACAATCACAATTAAATTTTTTAAGGTAGTCATTCTGCATATATTTTACCGTTTTTTTTTATTTTACGCCAGGTAGACATATAATTGGCATGCGAAATATCATCTTCCTCGAACAAATTGCATTTGAGGTGTACCGGCAACAGGCACACAGACAGACAGACGGACGGAATTGAGAAAACCTGTTTTTCGTCATCTAGGGACCCTGAAACGTGAAGATCCGAAGAAATTTCGGAAGGTGATTTTTTCGCGATTACAATACTTTCTTCGTCTTTTAGATGAAGGGAAGATTTAGAAAATAAACGATTTCTAGAATTATCTGTGAAATAAAATAGCCTATTTTTTTAGATAATCGCAAATCCTATTAAATTCTAGTACTACTTTTTTTCTTCTAAGTGATAATAAGAGGGTACGAGTAAAACACGATTTTATCATAAGAAGGCTCTACACTGTAAATTCTTTTTTAATAATTAGAAAGACTATTAAATTGTTAGTATCACGCCTGTTTAATTTTTTCTCTTAAGTGATAAATAAGAACTTACGAGTAAAAAACGAAAAGAGCAGACGTAGGCTGTGCAATGCAACTTTGTTTGAAATACAGTAATAACTATTTTTTTTCTTCTATTCTTGTTATATTGCTGTATTTAATATGTAATGTACCATATTTACATGTGAAAATAAGGTTTTTGTTTTTAGACATTACCTTGAAAGTAACTTTTTATCATTACTTTCTTATTTTGACGGCATATATCACTTAAAATATACAGCGTCTTAAAAAGTTCTCTACAAATGGTGAACTTTCTTATTACGAATTTCTCAAAAAAAAATTCTTTACAAAAAGTCCTGCATCAGTTTGACTTCAATAATCAAGTAACAAATTTCAAAAATATTTGCTAGTATATAGGGAAAATCAAAATTACTGAAAAGTAAAGTCTTAATTCATTGTACATGTGCCTCAATATAATCCATTTAGCCACATGGTTTCCCATTGAAAATTAGAAAACAAAAGAAATCATTTTATGTAGGTCAGGGACTTGTCAAAACGTCAGTTTGGAAACGCATTTTTGTTTCATATGTTAGTAATTCTATGACATATTCTACATTATGTATTTTTAAAGTTAATATTTTCGATTTTCCCTGTATACTAGCATTTCTTTTTAAAATGCGATCCTTGGTTATTGAAGTCAAATTGATGCTGAACTTTTCGTAAAGGATACTTTTTTTGAGAAATTAATAATACAAAATCTTCTTCATTTGTACAGAACTTTTTAGGGCACGCTGTATATCAACATATTTTAAGAAGAACTTACTTGACTTTCTAATTATCCAAAAAATAATTTAAGAAACTGTTGATTTTTTGTTTTCCCAGAGACAACGGTCTATTATAGACTGTTGGAAATAGCTCAAAAAGCTATTTAAAATTAGTTTTTAAATTTTTCTAATAGCTGGAGAGTGGCAAAATGAATGAGTGTGTAATGAAAACATACTTACCCTGTATGCTTAGGGACTAAAGTATGCCATTTAACACCAATGGTGAAGTTTCTAATCATACGTGGGATTAATATAATATCTGAAACTTCTTTGTGGCGTGATATAATTCATATTCTGGCCTCGTTATCAACGATTAACAATTAAAAAGGAACAAGAAACTTGAATGGCTTGACACTGACGTTGGTTGATTATCTATACCTACTTGATCTGATCTTTAAGAATTGATAGCCAACTATTGTCTGAAAATATTGAGAAAGACGATAAGCATTTTTCTTCTTTAAGTAAAATATATGATTCTTTAGACAAGATCTTTGTGTTAAACCATGATATTTTGTGGTTGTTATCCCAAGCATGTTCATCCAGCTTAGACTTATTGAATTCATAGGTTTTCATTATATTTTTATGTTCTTTAACTCTAACTGCTAAAGGTCTGGATGTTTCACCGATATAATATTCCCCGCAGTTACAGGAAATATTATATACTATACTCTTTGAATGTTGTTCTTCGTTGAACGGTTTAGTTTTTGTAAGAACTGATAGCAAGGTATTCATCGTTTTGAATACCATTCGAACATTGAATCTATTTCCAATCTTTCTAATTTTGTCAGATATGCCTGGAATATAAAGTATAGTAAGACTATTATATTTTTGAGTGTCATTTTTTTATGTTTGTGGCATTGTTTTGTGTATTGAAAATTTTCCGAACAAGATTCTCTGGATAGCCATTATCTTATAAATGACACTCAAAAATATAATATTCTAACTGTACCTTATATTCCATTCATATCTGACAAAATTAAACGAATTGGAAATAAATTCAATGTTAGGACGGTATTCAAAACGATGAATAGGTACTATGTGGTTAGTTTTTCCAAAAACTAAACCGTTCAACGAAGAACAGCATTCAAAGACTTGTTTATATAGTATTCCCTGTGAATGCGGGATATATTATATCGGTGAAACAGCTAGACCTTCAGCAGTTAGAGTTAAAGAACCTAAAACATGATGGAAACCTATCAATTCAACAAGTCTACGCTGGATGAACATGATTGGGATAGTAACCACAAAATACAATGGCATAACACAAAGATCTTGTCTAAAAGATCGATGTTAACTAAACGTAAAATTAAGGAAACGGAATATATTTTACTTAACGAAGAAAAATGCGCGTCGTCTTTCTCAATATTTTTCGACAATAGTTGGCTATCGATTCTTAAAGATCAGATCAAGTAGGTATAGATAATCAACAAACGTCAGTGTCAAGCAATTCATTGGAGGTTGTTCGTTTTTCAATCCCAGTAAAAAAGATAAGTTTCTTTTTCGTTTTTAATTGTAACAAAGGCAGCTTGTCCCTCGAAACGTTTGTTATTTACAATTTTTAATTTTCAGAGTGGCGAAACATCCAAATAAGAATATGAAATACGTGGGATTAAACGGCACCTTAGTCCTAAGGTATATGCGCTATTTTTGCATTCTAGGGTCATAGATTTTGAAATAAACCAAATTTTGCAAAGTGCTGCCAATCGAACAATACAGCTTTTCGAAATATTTAATTAACAAGACATACTTGATAACTTAGGAATGTATTAGTTACAGCAGTAAAATAGTTATTTACCTAACAAGTTCGGGAAGGTAATTTTCCCGAATGAGGACGTTGTGTAGTGCGAATTAGGGAAAATTCTTCGCGAAAAAGTTAGTTACAATGTTTTTTGTAACGAATATCTGAAAATATTTTTAAAAATATAAAAAATACATTGTTTAGGGTTATACTACTTTACTGAGTTGACAGCGTAAATCACTAAACTTTTATACGTATCCTACACACCTGTCGACTCTTAAAGCGCCGCTGATGTTTGGAAGCGCAATTAAACCAACGAGTATCAATTAATTATAAAAAATTACAAAGAACACACAATTGCCCTAGTTTTTGTTGGAAAGTAAAAAACACCGCAGTGCCAGAAAAGTAACTTTCGGCGCATCGGGAATGGCCGCGAAATGTCAATTTTGAAGTCATGAGTACAAAAAAAGTATTCAGATGTTGTTTCGGAATATTTCATTTTATTCAGCAAATTGTTAATATGATCTTTAAATAAGTAATAGTAACATTAATCTGTATTTACATCAAAATACATTTTGCCAAATTACTAGTCGTTGAGTGGATCTTTCAATTTTTCACAGTCGTATACCCTGCAATCACTGAACAACGATCCTAACAAGCAGCTGTCCCATATAATAAAATATAACATAATTTTTACTTTCCCATACCCATAGGTATAGGGAAGTATTGGAATCATGAAAATTTTGGAAATCGAGATTTTCACAGAAATATCCGTTTTGGGACTCTAGGAACCCAAAAAAGTGGTTTTTAAAAAATGTCTGTCTGTGTGTGGGTGTGTGTGTGGGTGTGTGTGTGGGTGTGTGTGTGGGTGTGTGTGTGGGTGTGTGTGTGTGTGGGTGGGTGACGCTCCTACAGCCGAAAGTATTGCTCCGATTTTTATGCGCTTTGGAATGCGGGGGTGTATCGAAAATTCATCGACAAAATAAGCTTTTCAAAAAAATCTGAAACCGGAAGCGGAAGTTACGCATGTTTTTTTGGTATCACTGTTTTCGTGATTAAAATTTTGAAAATTTTATCGCGGATAACGATAGAGGGTCATAAGACAAATCTGTTAGTTTTTTTCCGAACTCGTTAGGTTTAAAATGAAGGGCGCTAGGATTTTTTGAAAATTTTGAGTTTAACGCCCTATTACTCAAAAACGGATGAATCGATTCAATTGATTTTTGTTTTCTGAATAGTATATGAAGGCTAACATGAGGTGATATAAAAAGTGTTTTGAAAAATATTAAGGGGCCTAAATTACAAATTTTCAAAATTTTGGAAATTTTTTAAAAATCATTTCTCAAAAACTGCCCACAGGAATTTGTTTAAACTTCATACACTGATAGACCCCGAAAAGGGCTATCGATCTGTTTTTTAAAGAATCTCATGAATTATCTGTGGCGCCCTCTACGAAGCTTTGAAGTTTGAAAATTTAAACCCCTTTAATTAATAAACAAAACAAGATAGGTAGCTGGGGTTTTCACTGGATTGTTCAGTGCATAATGGAGCATATGAATATGCAAAAAAATATTACACTCGTGGATATATGTAAGCGCACCGGCCCCCTCCCCCCTCTATTTTTGAAAAATAATTTTTTTATTCTAACGGTTGTTATATTTTTGCGTCAAAGAATCTTTTTCCGCGAAAATAAAAAAATCGATTTTGTATGCCCTAGAAAATATAATTTCCAGGTACTTAGAAAATTTCACCTCGGTGCTACAGCCGTTTTGAATAAAATAACACATAAATAGCACAGTGGCGGCTTGTCCACTTGGCGCCATCTACAGAAGCTCGGTGGTCACGTTTTGAACTACACATCTTATAACATAAAATCGTAGCTTTCTTTGTTTGCGTGTAACTATGTTTGTTCGCTATCTCCTCCGAAGATACTGGACCGATTAAGTTGTACGATGGCTTAAAAGTTTGCTAATTTTCAGACTTATTTAATTAACTTCTCTAGGCAGCAGTATAATTTAATTAACTTCTCTAGGCAGCAGAGCGGAGCGCCTATAGCTGTCTAGTATTAGCTCGGGTGCGCGCATTATTCAAACAGGAGAGTGTGGTTGTGCGGTAAGCGTGCTGGCCTATCACGCGGGAGCCCCGAGTTCGATCCCGTCGATGCATCTTTTTTTTTAATTTATATTAATGAATCTCTCTTAATTTTGCGAACCGAAACGTAGTTCGGGTGACTCACTAGTTCTTTTATATTTACCCGCAATTTACGTGAAAGTGTAAACGCTTATCACGGTGAAGACGTGAGTCATGGAGTTGAAATTTTGATATGTTGTAAAGACTGTTGAATAAAGACGATATGAACAGTTTCCAGTATGGGAAAGTCCAGGGAGGTAGTCACGTCCACTTTTTTGTGAATATTTCCATTACTCTAATTGAAGCTGCACAGGAAGTGAGGTCAGGCTCACAGATGGCTCTGTATCAGATACCTTTTCCTGATTTTGACTGAGCTATAATGAGGGGTTCACTGGAAAGGTCAGCGATAGTGGAAATTTAAAAACGCCGCCTTTTCAATCGTATCCAGGCTTATTTTGGTCGGCATAAATCACTTCTGAACTCATCCGGTTCGGACGCATTGATTTATCTTCACGTCTACTTTCCCGCTCAAACCGTGGAATTATCGGGCATAATGGGTGGTGTGTTACAAGAGCTCTGCGGAATAGCCCGCTTAACAGAGCATTTATTAATTAACGAGGAACATGTATGATGTAATTAGTATTTTTATGATTAATAATTGTTATTTGAAACGAGCCGCCCGCTGATAACAAAGGCGGGGTTATCAGCGGGAGTTTTTAATTTTATTTGTGAATAAGTGTTTGTTGTCTATATTTAAATGTTGCAGATGGCAACATCTACCATTCCGATAATGCCGCTTTTGTTACTTTCGAAACCATCGTCTTCTTTCTTTGCTAACTGGGGCGTAGGCGGTGCCTTCAAAATGGTTTAATGAGTTTGAGTTTTACATGCCACGCTGTGACATTACAAAATTATCACATTTTCATTTAGGAGTGTTGTGTTGTTGAGCCATTGAACTGATTTAATCCGTAGTTGACATTATGGTAAATGAACTTTCAAATTACCATTCTCACCAAGCTGCAATACAGCCGTTGTCATCAATAAAATGAGATCCAAAAGCAGGAAGAAAATGCAATCGAGCACCTAAACTTAGTTTTAAAATAAATCTTTTTAAGATGTTTTTAAAGTTTTTTACTCACCGCAGTATATAAAGCACTATAAAAGCCCAGCAAATCTTAATCAATTTGGAAAATGTGTGGACGTTTCGAAGACATTTTGGTGAATTGTAGACAAACAAATAAAATATTGTTTAGTATAGCGAAATGATGCGAATCGGTTCATTACGTTATAAATTTTAAACGTTTGGCGCAACAGTAAAACTGAGGTGGAAGAACATCCAACTTATTAAACACTGGTTGTGCCCTAGAAAAGTAGGATCAGCAATAACATGGTTCTTCAACCTTCAAAAAAAATTAATGATATTATTTCAACGCACAACAATTAAAATAGGTATACTTGAATAATTCAGTAATATAGGTACTCAAATCTTCGAAAATTTTTCGATTCATATTTGTTACACCCTGTATATACGAGGGCAACTTTTATGCAATCTACGTAGCCACGAAAATGTCAAGTGACAATCGCAGTTTTTTGCAGTCAAGTTGCTGTGACATTTGTTTATTTATTTACCACGTTTGGTTAAAATAATCAAGCTTTGTAGCTTCTGATGAAGTTTGAGTACAAGAAAATGAATGAAGAGTTATGAAAAGAGGGGAAAAACCAGAAATTTTCCATGAAAAGGTGATTGGCATATATACGAAAGATGTGCTGTCATATCTTTAAGTGAAATTTTGGTGTTAGCAATTTTGATGGGAGGGAATCAGTTCAAGATTACCCAAAGTGCGAAAGACCTGTGGAAGCAAGAACAAAGGACACCATCGAGAAGGTTAAATTTGGTTTGTACAGATCGAAGCATGCAGGTTTTAGTGATTGCAAATAAAGCGGGAATATTAGGAGCAACATCTATAAAAAAAATTATATAGAGATTTGGAAATGCATTTCGAAATTGATCGCTTTTGATGAAAAGTTGTGCTGGCCATAAATTTTCAGGAAAATTTGCAGCTTTGGCTGATAATGACAAGTAAGTTTCTAAAACCATAACTGACGAGGTATATCATTGAGATCCTCCTAGAAAAGTGAATAAGCGATCTTCACCACCAAAAAACCCGAAGACGCGATCTTCTAAAGCTTACGGCTATGGTGTTTTGGCATGCCGAGGAAATCTTCTGAATCGAATACACGCAGAAAGGCTCTACAATCGCACAGGACATGTATATAAAGAAACAATTAAGAATTTAAAGTTATTCGTCTAAAAAGACCCATCAACCATGGCTAGAAGATTATGTTGCTCCAGGAAAATTGCAGGATGTATAAAGCTCGAACATTTCAGGAAGCAATCCACGTGTGCGGTTTTGTAGAGATGAGATCCACCTTGCAGCTCTGATTTAGCAGCGAACTATTATATATTTTCTACAATTAAAATAAAATCGGGGAGCTGAAAAATCTATGCAAAAGTTTTTTCTTTGCAGGGCCACCAAAAGAATTTTTTTAGGATATTCTTCTTCTTCGTATATCCTCTTATTATAGGCGTCGTGAACTTTGCTTTGTTGTTGTCTGTTGTTTGATGTTACTTTCTTTGCTATTTCTCTCCACCCTTCTTTATTGGAGGCTTCTCGATTAGCTTGGTATACGGGAAGTCTGGTTGTTTCTTTTATGTGATCTGACCATCTCTTCGTAGATCTTCTTCTTGGCCTGGATCCTTTCATTCTCCCCTGCACAACTAGTCTTTCCATATTATTGGAGTCTCTTCTGTTTATGCGTCCAAAGTATTGCACTGCTCTCTGCTCTCTATGTGACAGCAGTTGGTGAACTAATGGACTCATCATTACTTCACAGTAATGAGTCACTCGTAATGGCTCTTTCTTTACCTACTTTGTATAATATAGCTTTTTCATCTCTATTATCAGCTGTCCTAGATATTTGTATCGTTAGGTACATTTCATAAGTTTATCTTCCACCTTCAATTGTTCTTCACAGCCTACGGCCATAACTATATTTTGTTTTTCCAGTGTTCACCTTTTATTCCCATTTATTAATTGCTTATTAACCATCTTGCCATGTATGTAATATCATCAAGTCTTTTCTTCTTCTTCTTTTCAGCCTGTTGGCGCCCAGTATTGAGCATAGGCCTCCCTTTTGGCTCTCCAGTTTTCCCGGTTTTGTGCTGCCTCCGTCCATCTTAGGCCTGCGATCTTCTTTATATCATCATACCAGCGTGCGTTTGGTCTTCCTCTTGTTCTTTTGCCTGCCCATGGTCTCCATCGTATGATTTTCGCATTCCATCTATTGTCCGTTAGCCTTGCCACATGACCCGCAAAATCCCGCTTCAGCTTTGTGACTCTGTTTATAATGTCTATCACCTTGGTTCTCTGGCGTATCCATGTGTTCCTCTTTTTATCTCTCAGCGTTACACCAATCATCGCCCTCTCCATGGCTCTCTGTGTAACGCTCAGTTTGTTGGTTATTTGTTTGGTGAGTGTCCATGTCTGTGCACCATACGTCAACACCGGGAGCACGCATTGATCAAATATTTTAGTCTTTACATATTGGGGTATTTTTCTATTTTTTAGGATCCTTTCCAATTTGCTGAACGCAGCCCAGCCTAGCCGTCTTCTTCTCTCTATTTCTATGTCTTTGTTTCCTTTTCCCATTTGTATTGCTTCTCCCAGGTATATACAGGGTGTTGAAAAAGTCGTGCAATCGAAGAGTATCATAATGTTCTTCATGGGTAAAGTAACAGAAAAGTTAACACAATTTCTTTATTCCGACAACCGTTTCAGAGATAATGCTGTTTTTAAGTTAGAAAATATGGCAACACTGTACAAAGGAGTTAAGTGCCAACATACATGCATTACAAAAAAGTGACCTGTGTCTAGATTCTGATTTTTTACGTTTGTTGTGTGCTTTATAAGTTTATGTATTAAGGGCGTAATCAATAGATTATAGCGCGAGGGAATGTTTAAAGCTCTTTACGCCCTCTATCGAGGGCCAATAAACAAGATTATGGTTTCAAAATGAAATAAATAACTATTAAATTAAGCAATGGTAGTTTATAATATGAAAAATTGTTTATTTTGAATTTTCAACAGAAGTAATAATTATAAGGTTTATTAATAGCAAAAAGGCTGTTGAATTAAGTACATAAGCAAAAAACAAATACGAACAAACAATAATAAATAAGTAATAACAAAAGAGAAATTATTTTTTTTAGTTATAACAGATGTTCAAAATTTTGGCCATTAGCATCAATACAAATATGAGCCCTTCTAATTAAATTTCGCTGCATTCTGTATAACATTTGTGAATTCACTTCAGCACATGCTGCACGAATCCGATCTTCCAACTGCTGCAAATTATCCACTTCTGTAGCATACACTCTTTCTTTAATAAATCCCCACAGAAATAAATCTATGGGATTTAAATCTGGGGATCTAGCAGGCCATCTAACAGCTGCTCCGCGACCTATCCAACGTCGTGGAAAGTTTTCATTTAACCAGTTTCTCACAGGGAGCCCGAAATGAGCAGGAGCACCATCCATTTGCAGCCACATATTGCGTCTTAAATTTAATGGCACATCTTCCATTAAATTTAGAAAATCTTCTTGCAAAAATTCTAGAAATCTGTTTGCATTGAGTCTAGGTGGAAGAAAATGAGGCCCTATTAACTGATCTCCTATTATACCAGCCCACACATTTAGGTGAAAACGTTGTTGAAAAGCGCGTCTTCTGACAGCATGCGGATTTTCTATAGCCCACACATGATTATTCCTTCTATTAAACACGCCATCCCGAGGGAAAGTCGCCTCGTCAGACCATAAAGTATAGGTAACAAATTGTGGATCCTTATCATGTTGCTGTAATAACCACTGACAATACTGATGCCTTGGAGCTGCATCACCTGGAAGAAGACTCTGGACTAGGGAATAACGAAATGGATGATAATGTTCTTCCCGTAGAATATCATGTACAGTATGAATATTAACTGCAAATTCTCTAGCCAAACCTCTCACACTTCGACCAGGGTTATTCTCTATTTCAGTCAAAACGTTTTCTTCAAGTTCTGGAGTCTAATATTGCGTTGACGACCAAGGTTTATCTGAATAGGATTTAGTTGCCCTGTTTCTGTAACACGCTGTTCTACACGTCTTATAACATTTCCATCAGGATGACGTCTATTTGGAAAACGTTCTGCATAATTACGAGATGCAACAACTGCTGCACCATTCGCTTGTCCCAAACGCATCAGCATATCAAAATATTCGTTATTTGTATATTCCATTACTACGCGTTTGAAATTAATGTACTAAGATTCGTGTTACTGTCAGAATTGGATATTTTGACAAAACATTGTTTTTTATTGAAATATGGTGACTAGTTTATTGTGCTTAAATACATACAAATATTGCAGGATTGTCAGATCGGTAATTTTGTATTTTCAACAATATTTTGTTCTTTGAGTATGGCTAATAAAACTGTTATGCATTACTATACTAACTGGAAATTGTTGATATAGATTAACGCTTTTATTTGGTTAGGAAAAATTGTTAATACAATTAATATCATAGCTTTAGAACACTTTTTAATTTTGGTAGAAGGAATTTTATATCTTCCGACATAAGCATAGCAGCAAACTTTTAAAAACGGATTTATGATACTTATTTTATGTCAATTACGGTAGTACTATACAATTGCGGCTCTTTTTCAACACCCTGTATATTGTTCTACGTTGTCTATTTTTACATTGTTTACTGATATTACTGTTCCTGGTGGGCACATTAACTTTGTCTTGTCTAAGTTCATTTTGAGTCCAATCCTGCTAGACGCATGTTCTAATTGTATTAGCATTTCTTCTAGATCTTCTATGTTATCTGTGATTAGGACTATATCGTCCGCAAACCTGAGATGGTTAAGCCTTTCTCCGTTTATGTTGACTCCCTTGTTTGACCAGTTTAGTTTTTTAAATACTCCTTCTACCGCCATCGTGAAAAGTTTGGGCTATATGGTGTCACCCTGACGTATGCCCCTTTTGATGTGAATTGAGTTTGTATTTTCGTGCATTTTTATTTTCGATTTCGCTTGTTTGTAGATGTTTTTTATTAACTCTTTGTACCTATAGTCAATGCGAACGCAGTCCAGTTCCTTCATAATTGCCCAGTGTTCTATAGAGTCAAAGGCTTTTTCGTAATCAACGAATGCCATATACAAGGGAAGGTTATATTCAGTGCTTTTTTCTATTAATATTTTCACTGTTAAGAGATGATCACATGTACCGAAGCCTTTACGAAACGCAGCCTGCTCCACCGGTTGATAGTCATCCAGCTTTTTTGTAATTCGGTTGGTAATTATTCGTGTTAGCAATTTATACATCTGCGACAACAGGCTTATTGGTCTGTAATTTTGTATTTGTGACCTATCTCCTTTTTTGAAGAGGATTATTATTATTGCATCCTCCCAGTCTTCTGGTATCGTCTGCTTTTCAAGGCAGATGTTGAATAGCTTTTTTAGTTTGGGTATTACAATTTCTTGTCCTTCTTTCAACATCTCTGTCATTATACCATCCCCCCCTGGTGTTTTATGGTTTTTCATAAATTGCAATGCGAAAATAATTTCTTCTCCGGTTACTTCTGGGATGTCCTCCGAGCCCGCATTCATCACCTTCAACTCTTCTTGTTCTTTGGGGTTTTCAACGTGAGATGAGTATAAAACTTTATAGTAGTCTTCGGCAATTTGTAGCAATTTATCCCTATCCCGTTCTTCGTTTCCATCTTGGTCTCTGAGTACTGTGATTTCATGTCTATCCTGTCTCCTTTTTAAGACGTTTAGGTTTTTGTTTTGTTCGATAATGCTCTCTGCCATGTTATTGTAGTATTTATCTAGGTCTTTTTGGATCATTTTTCTTGCTTGTTTCCTGGTTTCTCTGTATTCGTTTGTGGCGTATTTTCCTTCTCGGTATAGGGTTCTTCTTTCTTCTATCTTATTTTTTGTTTCTTCTGATATTTTTGTGTTTTTTCTAGGTTTCCTTTTTGTCACTCTTACGGCTGCTTCTATTATAGCTTTACTTAAGTCTTTTGTTGCCTTGTTAATTCCTTCTTTTGTATCTTCTGGTTCTTGTATCTGGTTTACCAAATTCTGTAATGATTCTCTATATATTTGACCTTCTTGTTTTAAGATTTCGGTATCTATTGTTTTTCTTTGTTGTTGTAAATATTTGTTTTTCTTAGGAGCTATAATGACTTTTGTTCTCACAAGTCGGTGGTCACTACCTGTGTGGAACGTATTTAGGACAGTGACGTCACGTATAAGCCTTTTGGAGGATGACAATATATAATCAATTTCGTTTTTCGTCCTGCCATCGGGGCTTATCCAGGTCCACTTTCTCTGATTTTTCTTTTCGTAGAAGGTATTCATCGCATATAGCCTTTGGTTTTCTAAGAAGTTTAATAGCATGTTTCCTCTTTGGTTTCTTTGTCTGAGTCCATATCTTCCCACGTATATTTCCTCTTCGTCTTGTTGTTGCCCAAGTATAGCATTAAAGTCCCCCATCACAATATCGTATTTGCATTTGTTTTCATCAAGTATTTCACAAAATCAACTTAATAGTCAGCAAATAAGAACGTAAATACACGATCTTTATCAATTTGGACTCTCACTCTGCTGCGTTTTCTATCATCAATTGCGTCATCAGCGTAACATAGTATTTTTATGAAATTTTGTCCTATTTTGTAACCTTTATTAACTTCGTTGGCACTGTGCATGATTTTGAGCATTATTATATTGCAAAGGATTGAGTTTAGGCTATCTCTTTGCCAAATTCCCGTCATTATAAGTACGTCTTCAATAAATCCCTGCTGTGTGGGTCATACGGGTCTTACTGTTCTTATTGAGATGTTCTACGACTTTAATCAAACTTTGCTTAATCTTAAGCTCTTGGAGTATTGATAGTACTTGAGGTAGTTCTACTTTGTAGAAGGCCTTTATGAGGTCAACTAGACAAAAAGGTACAAAGGTTTGTTACATTCTAATCACGTTTCGATTATCAGCTTTAAGATAAATATTGCGTCTATTGTTGATCCATTTTTTTTAAACCTTGTTGGGTTTATGTCCACGGGGATGTCGCTTCTATACAGGTTCTGCATGCGTAGGATGTTCACTTCTCTGATGTGGTATTTATTTGTATTTATTCGTTAAGTGCTTTTTTGCTGTTTCCTAGAACATTGAACATAGTTATCGGTCCACCGTATAAGTTCTTCCCCATTTCAACAGAAAAAATTTCCCAGTATTTCCTTTTTAGTGTTTGTATTTCTTAATTCAGCCTATTTTTAACTACCTTATATTTTTTGTATTCTTTTGTTGTTTTTATGTTTTTGTATTTAAGGTAGGCTTCTTTGTTTTGTTTCGTTAGTGTTTTAACATCATCCGTGAGCCACGGATGACTGTTTCTTCTTCCATTGGTATTTATCTTCCGAGTGTATCATTTAGACTGTCGGTCATATATTATTTTATTGTTTCCCAAGCTTTATTAACGTAGCCATTCTCTGTTATAGAATTCTCTAATTTATACTTGTATAAGGTCTTTATACTATCATTTCTGCAAAATTTGTTGGTATATGGAGCAGTCTTTCCTTTTTGGAGGTTAGCTGTGAAACGGTATTTACATAAAACTAATCCGTGATCTGTTTCTACATTTGCGTTATATTTTTACATGTAGTATTTTCCCTGTTCGTGATGATATACAATCGTGAAATTTTGATCTTTCGTAATACCGAAGGTATTTTTTCACTGCTATTTGTGTGTATAAAACGCGTTACTAATGCGAAGTTTGTTATGCGCGCAGGTTGTTATCAATATTTCCTTGTTATCGTTTATTACATTTACATTGAACCTTTGAATTATGCCTGGATAGCAGTATTCCCAATTCTGGAGGTGCAATCGCTCATTAGAAAGATATTTGCTTTATTCGGTAGCCGATATGAAGTCTCTTGAAGTTCCTCCAAGAAGGTAATTCGTCCTTGTTTGGATTTACCCATGTCCAGCGTAAATACACTTAATAGATATATTTTTTCTTCGTTAAATTTGAGGCTGATGTACATCATATTGCTGTATAATAAATATTGCACTTCGTCAATATGGTTTTCTAAATTTTCATGTAAGAGTATTCTCAACCCAGATTGTGCTCTTTGGTCCTTATCTTTTCAGCAATAGAACAATATGTAGTTTTGGTATCTGACATTTATTTTGCCTTTCTTCCTTATTTCCGATAGTGAGCATATGTCGATCTTGTGCTTATCTAATTCCACAATGGCTTCCTGATCTGAATTACACCTTGATGTAATATTTCAGCATCCAACACTTGGTTTTTGAAATTTCCAAAATACTTTTTTCAGTTTCACGCCGTGTATCGTTATTCATTTTCTTTCCTTTTTTGTTTTTTGCCCAGGCTTTTTAACTGTGTTTATATATTGTAGATATTTTTTGTTTTCTTTCATTGATTTAAATATAGTATACGAGGTGTAGTTGACTGCCATATGCTAAACTTATATCTAGCCGTTGCTTTTGCATAGAGGAAATCATTGGTGCAGCATCTTCAAGGTCCACATCGGTTTGTTTCTCTGAATCTGAAATTGATTTTCTATTCTCTCTGATAAAGCATTTCTGTACAGTATATATGTGAAAGCACGGAGTCCTTACTTTCTATATAAGGAGTGGTTTTCCATTTAAATGATATATCTGAATATTATGACATGTATTAGATATTAACACTCCGACACTACCTTATTAGCAAAAAATTTATATAGCTCCGCAGACATTTTCATTCCACTGAATGTTCCTTTTTCAGTCAGCAGATATTCATAGTATTATTGCCACTCATTTGGTTTTAATGAATCAATCGTTCGTTGTATTTGTTTTGAACTTCGATCTCTTTACCTGAAACCTCCCATTACATTGTCAATGTATATGCATCTTCCCCAATATAGGTTCTGTGTTTTGTCACTTTTTTTCTACCATGTAGGAGAATCACCTATGTATTCTTTTGTCCTTTGTGTGTTTCGTAGATAATCATCTGTTATACACTCCCCTTTTCTGTTTAACTAGATCGTCTAGTTCTCATTCCACCAAAAGTTTTTGCTGATGCAAACATGTAATTTTAAGTGTGCTATACATTTTCTCAGATAACCCCCTAGGTTTAACTGTCAATTTCTTTGCAAGTCAGAATTTTTTAAAAACCTAGTTGATTCGATGGGAAAGCTTTCAATATTGCACCTTAGAAGTTTGGTTTATATTTTTAGCGGGTATTTTTCTGAATGTATCAGGTATAATAATTATTGAGCCGATGATTAGCGCATAACAACGACAGGCTTACTTTACATATCTAAAACGTATGAAAAGCTGGGTGAATAATAACCGAACATTTTTGAAAAACAATTGCTTATTTAAATAGGTTACGTGTTTTTAAATTTAATGTGTCCTACTGGTTGGATTTAGAATAAACTAAATAATCAACATGTCCACCAGGATCGGCACACTACTGAGCTCTTCTTAGAAATTCTTTGTACACATTATGTGAGATTTTTGTTAATAACTTATCTAATTGTTGATATGATTTGTTCTTTCAAAATAAGCAGATTAGTAGAAAGCTTTTGAATAAACGTATTAATAGCATTTTTATTCAATTATGGCTAATATAAGTACAAATGCCAATATAATAAACGTTGCTATTGGGTTGCCTTTATAAATAAATTTTTATTGTCAAAAAAAATTTTTGACGTGAACATTTAGTACTTTCTTTTCTATAGAAATTAGTTTAAAAACAAGCAGAACCATATGGCTAACATAATTCTTCCATATTTAAAAATATATATGTCAAGTTACACTTTTTGTAAGTCCAGTCTATTATATACAGTATTGTAACGGTTCTAAGATATTATTTCCAATCCAAATAATAATTATTTGGATGTAAACTATTTATCTGTGGTAGTATTTAATTGCTTTTAGTATATACCTCGCCTCGAGTTATAATAGTATTCGAGTTTATTTGTTTATTTTCATAAAAGCATCGGTACTTGAACTTGTAAATAGTTTATCCTTTTATTCGAATCTATCGATATCTTTTCTGTATTCTTAAGATAAGATTGTGGAGATGACCCTCGACGATAAGTAAATTTTGTTTAGGCTGTAGGTTAGCTTGTTCCCTCTACTTTAATTATTACTGCCCACCCCACTCTGAGCTAACAGAAGCACTTCTTATTAACCTACAATAAATCAGCATCGTACCAGAAAGGTAAGGCTTAACCGTTTGAACGTTATAAATAGCATATTAAAAAATAACACATTCAATTCTTTGTGCCTTAGTGAAACCTAAATTTACAAACACGCATGCTTTTTTAAAATTACCTTGCTGGACAATTCCGAGATCATATTATTACTTTTTCGCAAAGATATTGAATGTTCTAAGTGCAAACTGTAAATTTGTTTCTGTTTAAAAAAATTGAGAACGAGTAAAATTTAGATTAAAACTGACTAGTGTGTAGGTACTCAGAATGGGTCATGCAATATTTGTATATGTTGATTCGAAACAAAGTATTCTTTTTAATGATAGTTACACTTATAAAATATTTAAAATAAGAAAAACTACACCCTCAGGTGCAAAACGTACAAGTGTACAACCACAGAACAGGCCAATTTGAAATAAAATGTTTCACCAAATTGAAGTAGGTAAGTAAAAACTGAATTTAAAAAAGTTGACGAGGCGTTTACAAGTAGTAAATAAAATCTAGAAACCCAAAATTGCTTAGTTAGGCGCATTTCAACTTCTATAAAATAAAAAAATCATTCAAATCGCCCAGTGGAGCATCCTGTGTATATTAGTATATTATGAATTTTAAAGTTTATAAAGCCCAAACTATCCATCTCCAGCGAGAACTTTAAAATCCAGCAAATTATAGTTTTATAAATGTTGAGGGGTATATTTTAAAATAATTGAAATTGTAAACCAGTAGTAAATAAATAGACAGCAGCTAGTATGCACGAAAAGGTATGTTTATTCCATTAATAATTACTAACTTCAGAGTCCACTGTGCAAATATTAAAATGAGGTATTTATAATCATTTCATTCCTTTGTTGTTTCGTTTTTGAGGATCAGTAATAGTGTAATTAAAAATAAAATGTATAAATAATTCTAAATGGTAATAGATTAAAATTACCTAGAAGATGCAATAACAAGTAACAAATATTGGCCATACACACATTTTAGCATTTTTCTTTTCCAGAATTAATTCAAGCGAGGTCAGACAAATAAACATATTTACAGAGGGAGTGCTAAAAAGACGATTAACACAAGGTAACCCGGATTCCTTGTAGTAATAAAAATTCTATTAGCGATCCCTCGCAAAGCAGCTCGCTTTTAATATTAGATTTCAAGTAAGCAGGTAACAACCTGTGATTTAATAGTCTTGAATTTACGGACAACGTCCAAACTACATTCAAAGGACGTATAATTATACCCTGATTGATATGTTATTATATACCTGTACATAATTACCTCCATCTCACTCCGTATCAACATTAGATGTTACCGAGATGGGGCCGACGAGCAGCTAATTTGGTCCTTTATTAAGGTGCCATTTTGCCGTGGTACGGACCAGATAAAAATTGTTTTTTAATGCGGGTTTCATTCTTAAATAATAATCACATTTTTTTGCTTTCCAACCAACAAAAAGCCGGTTGATTGAGCTGTCAGCCAGGGGGAACAATGGCGCTTTAATCACCTAATTACATGTCTGGGGTCTTTAGTTGCCGGTGTTGTGGCAACTTGTAGCTTGTGGTCGTGAACTTGCATTGCTTTCTGTCATGCTGAGGTCTTCGGTGGAGATAGAAATTAATCTAAATAACGTTTATAAATCTGCTAAGAGGTCGTGGTGTGCATGAAACGCTTTACATTCATTTCTTCGAAAATTATTAAGTGTTCTAGATGTACTTACAGTATATAAATTAATTTCTGCAAGCATTCCATTTATTTTTAAATTTTATTTGCTCGAAAACTCGAAAGTGTTTTAGATTGAAAAATCCTCATTTTCACGAGTTTTAAATTGTATTTATATGTTAAATTCTTAGTTCACTAAATATGTATATGTATTTTTTACGTTGTGATATAATAAAGTAAATAGGATATATGCCAAATATTATTTGAAATTAACAACGCAGTGCGAATCTTCTAGACGCAAAACAAATGAAATATTTACTTAAAGTAGTAGAGTTCATTCACGCTTTTTTATAATTGTGTGAGAAATGCGATATTGTTTTCTTGGTTCAATCAACGATCTAAAGTGTAGTTCAGTAGCGCGCGCTACAAAGTATACGTTGGAATTAATCTACATAAAATTCGAAAAAAGTACACGATCCTTATGAATAATAATAAAATTATGTACAATTATCATAGGAAACGCAATACGACATATTGTAAAGATTGCAAATGCTAAACCTAAATTCGAATAAAAATAATCGCGAGTTATTGTTTTTTAAACAGAACCAATAAAATAAGACCCATATAACAAACTGTAATTCAAAATATTATCTACATCGCACCACATGAAGATTAGATAAAAGTGTAGTAAATTAAATTTCTATAAAAATTATTGTATTAAAACAATTGAAATGCATAAGGTGAGGTTAAGCGTTGTTGGCTTCATAAACAAAGAAATTAAAAACTAGTACATGACAAGCACAAAGTCTACAATTAACGATCTCAAAAAATAGAGAATGCAGTTTACCTAACGTGATGCAGAACTTTGAGGTACATGAAGTTGAACGGCAGCTTAGTTAAATTAAGGTAACATCTTTTATCGTACAGAAATTAGTGCTGCTGGACAAATAAAAAAACTATGTATTAAAACCCTCGGATGCCTAAAAGAGTTTTCATTACAGAAGTGCCCAGAATGGGATCAAATTTGTTCCCTACTTTTTTCATATGTTGGGCGTTTCGAGTAACATAAAGTATTTCTAAAATTAGTTAATGAACATTCAAACATTATTTTAATAAAGTTTATTGGCTCCTCTATTCGTAACCCTTCATGGGCGTGGTGCCACTATGGAGTTTATTTTATTGTATGCTGATTGTAAGTTGCTTCTAATGTTCCCTATTCTAGCCTTATTTTACTGCCTCAGGTAAACGTATATCAATTAGGCCCTTAGTCTAATCTACTCAACGTACTGGTGATCTTCCTCTCGACCTGCGACTATCCATTCTTCCTTGAACGATGTGGTTCTCTATTTTTCTCTATTGTTTTCGTGCAACATGGTAAAAGTATGAAAGATGATGTTGTCTTATTTGCGTGAGAAGTCATTTGTTCGATGTGCTGTCCAAGGTACTCGCAACATCCTATTATAGCCGCGCATTTGAAAACAAAATATTTTATTACTATCTGCTTTTTTGATAGTCCAGGTTTCGGTAGCATAAGTAACAATGGGAAATATTGAGACACCTATAAGTCTAAGTTTGGTGTGTTTACTTATGTTCTGGTCTCGTTAGACACTGGTTAGTTTCTTCACTACAGATCTTTCAATAGGAATCTTTCTTCGAATTTCAGGACTGCTTCCTCCTTCGTTGGTGCTAAGAGATATTAAGTATGCAAATTGACTAACTATTTACTTCAAACCCAGCTACATACTGCATGCGTATGTGGTTGTTATTGGCTCGGTCTATGATCATGACTTTAGGTTTATGTGCATTCAGTTCAAGTTCATACTGATGACTTATATTAAAAAGCATAATGGTTTTTAGTTCGCCTTCCTTTGCAGCTAGTATATTTATACGTATCATCAGCATATCTCAAATTGCTGATCCTCATTCGATTCGACGATAACTCCTTCCGCCCATTCATCTAAAATCTTTTGCATTACGTATTCTCTATATATATATTAATAATAATAATATAATAATAATAATATAATATTGAACAACAACAGCGAGAGTATGCATACCTGTCTTGTGCTCTTGAATACTTTATACTTCTGTGATGTGACTTTCCACACCTCCAATTTCGCTGTATTATTATTATTATTATACAGTTGCTTGATGAGGTTTATCAGATGGTGTGGAGCTCCCATTCCTTTTAATATTTTCCATACTTCAATCTATAGGATGTTGTCGAAAGCCTTGAAGTAGTCAACAAACCACATATAAATGGAAACGCTATATTGACGGCCTTTTCAATTATTCGCCTAGATTTACTTAAAAATATGCAGAGCATGCAACTTACAGATTATTATTTATTCAACTGAAGCAACACTTCGATTAAGTTGCTAAAACTTAGAAGTTTAGAAATTTCTCAAAAAAATGTACTGATGAAAAGTACACTACAAATAACAAAGATAAGTAACAGCAATGACAATACAATGGAACAGACACCCAAACTGGTATAAATATTGACCCCAACTCCATAAATTTTTGTAATAATTTTATATAAAACTTATATAGGTACCCATACTATACCACATTATATCCTAAAATGGACAAATTTAAATCATGCAACATAAAGTTGTCATTAAAAATGTAACCTTTAACCTGCTTTTAACCTTGTTAAACTGGGTGGTGCTAAAATCAGAGATGGAGATATCAAGGTGAAACGTTTTTCTGTATAAGCAAGGGCATCCCAGTCACAAGCTAAACACCCACTAGTTCGAGCACAGCTGGAGCAGTGTTTGCAATAATATGCAAGTTCGTCCCATGGTGTCTACATATCTGAAATAGCAGGAATGACGTTGCCACTGAATTTATTTTTTTTTCTAAAATGTCAACTATTGTCCACAACGTTTATTGCGATTTTCGGCTTCGGTTTTGTAAAGTGCAAAAATAAGAGCATATGCAAGTAATAAATTAATTACGGTTTCTGATGTTCATCTAGAAGACCAAATAGCCATAACGAGTAATAAATGTAATACCACAAACACGTCCTCTAGAATGGTTTATTTTTGTGTGGGAGATTGTTAGGAAACAGACTTCTTTATTAGATAATAGCCTTCGGAACTCAGAGCCCTATAATATTGGAACATCCCGCAGGTAGGGTGCTATTGTTACGCTCCCAAATTTAAGATCACTTAATTTTCAAATAAAAGCTGAAAGGATTAGACGGACATTTGGTTATTTTAAGAAATAATGCTATCTTGATGTCTTGTGAAAGTTAGAGATGCAGCATATTAGTGTATCTAATATGGACAATTATGCTAAATTAGCTATTATAATAGGGTTGCTTAGATGATATTAGAAAAGCAGATGTTATTTTTCAAAAATAAGAGATTAGAACTAATGAAACTATATTAGATACAACTTTTTGCATAGTATCTCTTCAATTACACCGGGCTCTTCTTCAATGTATTGTTATAATGTGTGTATAATTTTATATTATTATTATTAGATTTTTATTTAACTAAATGACTCTATTATCTCAAAGGGTTGGGTCTTTTACATCCTAGAAAATATGATTGAATGTATAATTAGAAGCAATACATTTGCTATTAAGATAATTACCGTGGTTTTTATTATAGTAGTAGCTTGGTTATCCAATGGGACAGCTACAAATTTAAATATTTTAACTGATGGGAACAACTTTACAAACATGGCACTCCAACCTCACAATATATCAAAACAAGTTGGCTTTATATTAATAATTACATCAGTGATTACTTACGAATGTGTTGTCTAAGTGATTTAATAAACCTAAGCAACTAGGCGCTACAACAAGACACTCATGATGCGCTTCTTCTAGAAATGCGCAAAAACCTACGTCACTTAAAAAAAATCACCAACTTCTATGTTTAGGATAACTTTCTCACCTTATTTGGCTTCCCTGATGCAAAATAGAGCATCAGGCGTTCCCAAAGTAAGTTCCACGACGGAAAGGGGCTCCTCCTTCTCTCCGTTGGATTGCTGTAACAAGCCAAAAACCGATTTGAATGCCGCCTGCTGTTGCAAGCTTCTTACAAATTCGTTTTTGCCCCAGTCCTAGGGCTCCGCACAGCTCAACACGAATGTCGCAGCCTCCTTCTTTCTTCCAGGGCTATGCTAGCCTTGCAATAGCAAAACAAACTCTTCTAAAACCTACCCGAAAGACAATGCACTAATTATAAAACAATGAATTGGAAAAAATGAGTATTTACTCGCTTCTCTATTTTTCTTTTGTTTTCGTTCTTTTTACATTGTTATTCATAATTTCTAACTCTGCTCTGATTATATTTTATGTTTCACTCAGGGCTAATACTATTTTTAATACCGTTTTTACAAATTATTAACTCAAAGTCAATGCTATTCATACAATTTACAAAAAAATTAACTAGCATATTTATAGAATATTTTGTAAAATAGTGAAATGCTTCAAATGTTATTAATTGCTATCATAATTTTTGAGGCCTTAAAAGTGTTCATTGGAGTATATATTTTAAAAAGCATATTGGAAGAATATATTGAGTGAAATCAGTACTGCACCTATTACTTCGGATTAAAAAATGGGGTGTGGCCATTACACGACATTCTTTTATTGCGTAACTTGCCCACACAAATTTCAGTTGCCCGACAATTACTTTAAAAATATATAACACAAAAATAGGTGTTATTTTTTCTCTCAAGGTATGAAACTATATATGTACCAAAATTAACTGCTTTTTATATTTATTTCTAATTTCAATGGAAAAAAAGTAAGGTTTGTATACATTCAATTTTGAGATTTTTTTCAACAATTATACAAACCTACCAAAGAAGTTTTTTAACAAAAAAATAAGAGAGAATTGCGTAATATATAACAATATTTAAAAAAAACTAATTTTCAAGATTTTAAGGATTTTTATTCTAGAAAATTCAATTTTTATTAAACAAACATGAACATTTTCCGGAAAACCAAACACATAAGAGTAAAGTACCACTTCCAAGTGGTCATTTTTAACCAAAGAGCAGGGGGTCCTCCCAATTTATATTAAAAACGAAGATACAAATTTTCATCCAGATCGATTAAACCGTCTGGGCTGTAGAGAAGGCAGGCTCATGAAATCAGAGACTCACAGACTGACAGACTCACAGACTAAGTACTATTATAATTCCAAATTGTAGTAAAACACTGCTGGAGCCTGATGACAGCGTGGCTGTCGAAATACGTATTTAGCATATTTGTGTAGTGCGGGGTTTTAACGAATTTGTGATCCAAATCGGTTCTCTCTTCTCTCAGCATTTTCTATTTCTTATTTACTTTTCGGTGCGACTCGCAGCATGCGCATGCTAAACAGGAAACCACAATGGCTAATTCAGCTAAGGATCACCGTCGCTTATATGCGCAGCATGCAGTTTCCGGGTAGGTGTCTTTTCGCTCCTACTCAATTTTGATTACTCTATAAGTAAATTCGCTCGCACAAGAACTATCTGTATCTTTGAATATAATAGATTCCAGAATAAATGTTATTAAAAAATGTCCCAGGTATATGGCACGGCAATAGCGTATGTTACTTTTCTCTTTGATAGATTTTACTTTACAATAAAAATAAGTTTCTAAAATAATATAATTAACAACGCAAGATGAAGATTTAAACGTTTTGTTTATAATTGGAAGTGCTTATGTGACATGTGGCACTTACAGGTACCAACATGGACTCACGAAATGGTCAATCCTGGTGACAGGTGACAAAAAAATCTAAGAAAATTTCTATGGATAACTCGGAATGTATCGCCTATTAACACTTGCGACAGGTAACAAGATTCGGCTTCGCCTTGGCTTGTACCTGTCTACCTCAAATGTCAATAGGTTCTTAAATTCCCCGTCACTTAAATAGCTACTATTTAACATTCTGCAACCGTTCTGACTATCTTCAATTTTACAGCTATGCCAAACATGTTCTATAAATTAAACAAAAAAAGATGTATGTTGCTTATTACTTCTTATCTTTATTTAATCGCATCCTACTGACGACACAAAATAGAAGGCAAGCGCTTTAGATTGCCAGATACCATGTACAATATAAGAACTCTCTCATCCGACTGGAAGAACTGGGATATACTCCGACTATGCGACACCAGAAGGACGTTGGTTACTCTTGTATGTGGGAAAGGAAACAACATCAGAAGAAGATATATGTTTCCTAGGAAACAAGAAAAACAACAAAATAGATTATCACTTCGCGTAACCTGCACTATTTTTCAGATAAACGGCAGATATAATCTAAATAGATCATGCCGATGTAAAGTAGAAAAGTCTCATGGAGATGTCACAACCGCTCTTGTTCAATGGAGATGCTATTTTAATGTTATTGTAGAAAATGTTTATGCTAAAGTTATGTGCAAATTGCATGAAACTGAAACAGCATTACGAACATTCCGCAGACCAAAAAAAAAAAGAGAGAACAGACGCTGGTAGGTTTTATGCAACAATGTGGTTTATATTTGATGAACAGATTTTGCCCCAACAGATAAAGAAGAATGTCACTGTACTAAGCATTATATCGGTTTAAAATTACAGCTGTGAGTTAGAGTAAAAAAAAATAAATCACAAGCGGGAGTAAAAATTTTATAACAACAGAAATGAAAAAGTGGAATCCGAAAATACAATATCGTCAATGATAGATAGAAATGAACTTCAACGTGTAGACATACACAAGAAAACAGAAAGCATGGTAAATGTTATACAACAGACAGAAAAAAATCACTCCAAGACAACAAATTGCACACATGAAAAACTTAACCAAAACACAAAAAAAATTATGGATCGATCAAGAAAATAATAGAAACAAGCGATTAGGGTTTGTCAGAAATACAAGGATAACTGAGATCATATCTAAAGAATAAAAGAGAGTCAAAAAATACAAACCTGAAAATATAAGCAAACAAAACATCAAGAGGGAGAAAAGAGATATTTAAACTAGAAGATAAATGTAGAAGAACTATTAACTGCAAGTAGGGAAGAAAACTCCATATAATAGAATACTTCCAAAGGGAGCTCTACATGAGCCGGTCAAAAAAATATGAAAGAGAAGAAAACAAAATAATGGGAAGAACAGTCATGAATCAAAACTTCAGAGCTGCCTGATACATAACCAAGGAATAACTAAACGCAGCTTTAAAGACTTCGAAGATAAAAGATCTCTTGGTCAGACCAAATAGTTGTACAAGCGATAAAGTTCGTAGGTTCTAAATTGATTAAAACATTCTAAGTCTAGTCAATGCAAGTCTATACAGCGGAGGAACAACGCAGTAACAATTGCTTGGCATAACAAGGACGGTATATCCGATCTAATAAACTATAAACTAATCAGTCATCTATATCAACTTTAAAAACTATTTACCAAAATAATTACGAAACGTCTATAATCAGAATTTGACTAAGACCAACCTAGGGAGTAAGCGCATTTTAAGAAGGAATATGGTACCAACGACCATCTCCTAACAATAAAAATTCTTATACAGAAGATGGTCCAATGTAACAAACCACTTGTATTAATATTTATTGACTTCTAGAATGTACACTGTTGAAACAACGAAATTAACAGCACTTAGGGAATGTAGAATCGAATACACATGATCGAAATGGATGGTAAATATATTATTTATAAAAATGTAACAACCATTGTCAAACTTTATTAACTTTCAGATAAATTCAAAATGTATTTCGACAGGCGGGTACCATATAGCCAAATTTATTTGTAAAAACGGTAGAATATTACTTTAAAACCTTGAAATGAAAGGCAGAGAGTTTAAACGTGTTGCAAGCCGATACTCGGGAATTTAAAAAAACAGCGCAAAACGTCGGACTAAAAATTAAAGAAGACTATGACCAATCTTGTTTTGTGTGGAGAAATATTAATGGACATAAATATCGTAAAATAAGTATTCGAATATAAATATCTTGGTCATGAAGTTTAATCAAAGAAAGACAACCACACACGTAAGATTTAAAGAAGAATTGGTTTAGAATAGTCTGTCCTTAGAAAACTTGGATACTTAAAAAAAGTAATCTCAGCTCTTACCACGAAATCAGTAAATAAACGGAGCAGGATGGCTTTATTCTATTATTCTCCATTGCGTACAGTGCCTCGCTTGGTACCTCATATCCAGAGTTCTGGTGTGGACTACGCCTAAAGAAAGAAATTAAACAACAATAATAATGGTGAGGCACTAACACCCCATGAAGGAGCTTGGCCTGCAAGGCGGAAGGTCAGAGCTTCCGTATCCTCGCTCTCACACCAACAATACCTATTTACATTAGTCTACAAAAAAAAATGTTAAAGTTAGAAACCTTAAATGTATTTTACAATATGTGATAATAAATAAAAAATCGATGACTCTTTGACACGTCCTGCACCTGTCACCGCTGCAACCCTGTAACGAAATTTTGCGGAATTCGTAAAGTTGTTATTTTGATCGAGTTCCTCAAAAGGAGTTTGTTACTTAAGTTTGTAGGCATTCTTGAAGTTTACATACGTATTTCGGGCACGAGTCTTAGGCCCGGGAAGGGCTGAAAATTGGCCCAAAGTTGCGGCTGAATGCGGTGATTTTTTAGAATATTTCTTTGGAGTTTAAATTCGTTGGAGACTACGCGGCCACCTTCTAGGTGGATAATATATAGATACAGTGACTATTTGGGAAAGCTTGCCACGTACAGTAAATCAGCGCAAGGCGGTATTAAAGGCCATTTGCGATTGATATATACAGGGGCTTTCGGGAAAAAAGTTACCTCGTGCATCGAATCAGCGCTCCGTCGGCGTCGGTATCAAGGAATGGTTACGAGTTTTAAAAGTGATAATTATATATAGCACTATTCAAAAAATTTGCCTTGTGCACAGAGTCAGCGTTACGGCGGTATAAAAAGGTTTTAGAAGCTATAGTTATGTACCGGCTCTCGGGAAAATTTTAAATTGGGCAACCAATCAGCGCTACTTCGGTATTAAGGGCTAGTTAAGGGTTTTATGAGTCATAATTATACGCCGCACTGAGACAGCCCAGATGCATTATCAGGACATGTTCCTTCTCAAACTGGATTTTTCAGTATAAGGAGAAGGTTTTCAGCTGATCGAAGCGAAATTCCTAAGCCACCAAGCTGGATATCTTAGGCCGAAGCGTGCGGGTTTTTACCCCCCCCCCCCCCTTGAGACTGAGAATTTTTAATAGGAAGAAACGGCGCTCAGACTCTCCTCTTCTGGCCGGTTCGTGCTCTGTTATGCGATGTCCAGTCTCCTCTGCCCAGGAAATTTGCTGGGGGTTAGGCATCTCTTGGTGCCTACCAGAAACATGTAACGCACAAAATATTCATGCCTGAATTAAATGCAGTAATATGGATACATGCAAATTGACAGAAAAAATTGCAGACACAAAGAACAGAACCCACCGATATAATCAAGGGAGCGACTAAATTGAAATGGAACAGGGCCGGGCATGTGGCATTGCTCCACTACAATCACTGGATAAAAAGAATAATTGAATGAAGGTCTTACTAAGATGATAGAAGTAAAGGAAAACCATCGAGTCGTTGAACTGAAATATTAAGGGAATATCGAGAAACTGGAATAATAAGGCACCATGAAGGAAAAATGAGAAACCGATGGCGGTATAATAAACTAAAAATATAATTCGAAACGCTAATGTCAGAATGGATACTTTTTTGTATCGCAAGCGAACAGAAAATTAAATGCATGATCCTTATCTATATTAGTGGTCTAAGACAGGGGTAAGCAAACTACGGCCCGCGGGCCATATCCGGCCCGCCGTCTGTTTTTAATCCGGCCCGCGGGTTAATACTGTTTTTACAAGAAAACATTGAAAATAAATCAAATTACAAGCTCTAACCACTGACATATATAAATGTACTGACTGAAAAAATAGAAAAAATTTCTAAATGAGAAAAAACTGCTCACAACCAGTATTATCTAACAATGAATGGCTATGGAAATTAGCATTTGCTGCAGACATCATGGGATATCTTAACGAAATTAACTTAAAATTACAGGGAAAAATAATGCTCATATGTGAACTGTATTCTATCGTAGTCATATCGCCAAAAATTTACATTGTTTGAAACACAAATCACATTAACCAAGTTTGACCATTTTCGATGCTGTAAAAATTTTCTAATATTAGCGAAATCCTCATTCCCAAAAAAATTCAAGACGGATATATTTTCTGAACTTAAACTACAGTTACAACAGCGTTTTTCGGATCTTGATGCAAGTGCAAAAGACATTTCCATATTTCAAAATTCATTTGCCTGTACGATTGAGGAGGTTCCGTCAGACCTTCAATTGGAAGTGATTGAACTGCAAAATAATGATATGCTAAAAATGATATTTAAAGAAATATCTTTCGGAAGATAAATACGGCCAATTAAAATTATATGCTCGAAGATTTATATCTGTATTTGGGGGTACTTATCAGTGTGAAAGGACATTTTCGAAAATGAAGTATGTAAAATCGCAATACAGATCATGATTAACAGATGACCATTTGCAAACAACTTTAATAATAGGATGTGGTACTAATTTCGAACTCCAGTATAATGAAATATTATCTCAGAAAAAACAATTACATTCATCGCATTAGTACAAAATGTAACCACTTCTATAATACGTTTATTAATAGATGGAAATATTTTATTCGTTTTAGCATGTATAGTATATATAAATATTATGTAAAAATTTCACTTCCTCATAAAAAAAATTACCTGTTTTTTCGTTGCTCTATGAGTAGAATTGCCCATGTACATGTCTTCGAGTTTGCTACCTGGCCCACCAAGCCTACAAATTTTACGTTCTGGCTCTTTCCAAAAAAAGTTTGCCGACCCCTGGTCTAAGAGGTAGCGTCTGTGTCCAATTAAAAACGACGATACACTGTAAAGGCCAAACGGCAGCTAACAAGAGGAAGGCCTAAGTTTCACACAACGTAAAAAAGTATTGATATAAAACCTTGACATTTCATCCAATAAATCCAGAACCCATATACCGAGATGGTCAAATTGAGATTTTCAGTAGTTACCTATTTTCTGCATATTCCACACATCCAGTTATGTATTTGTCGTAGGCATAACACAACTGTAGGCAATTTTTATTTGCCTAGACTTAGACTAAGTGTCTAGTATATAGGACGCAAAGCCGACTAGACACAAATAAACGATTAGAGGATGAAACTAACCTAAACAACTTAGAACCAGGCACAGCATTTTTGCCGAATTTCGTTATATGACTGACATTAAAGCAAATGGTATGTTATGTTTATGTATGTATTATCTCTATTTTTTATCTACCAGTATAGAAGCTGTTTTTTGTACGCTTGCATCTGGTGGTGTAGTATCCATCTTGGCACGGTTTCGGTTGACCAAGTTGGAGCGCGTCTTTAAGTGCTTGCGTAGCAACCATTGTGTTAGGTGTATGTCTTGATGATGCGTTGACCTTGTTACTCTACCTTTTAAGTCTGTGATTCTGAGCAGAGCAGAGCTAATTTGGTTCACAACTGTGAACGGTCTTACCGAACCAAATACCGATCGCCAAGGCTGCTGATGAATTTCGCCTATCTTGGGATTCAAACTGAGGACTTGCTTAATGCAAGCCTAAAGCTCTACCAGCTACGCTATTTGGATTGTACGCAAATCGTCATTTGAATTTCTCTGCTTGAAAATGGTTGTCTGAAAGAAATTATTAACTAGAAATTGACTGCAAAAGTATGTGCTCGCTGGGTTCCAAGTTTCCTTATTGGAAAACAGAAATGAGGTCTCACTGTTTCAAGCTACGATTCATACTATATAAATGATGTTTTCTAGACTCAATACTATCGGGCGATGAATCTTGAGTTCACCATTTTTTTCTTCTTGTCGTCTAATTGAAAGCTGATGTTGAGTGTTTTCGTGGGATATATTATTTAACAAAAAACATTAATTTTAGTTTTACATCGCTTACAAATTAATTCTTAAAAGGTACAAAGTTTACGCCTTAACACAATCACGGAATTTGTAATACTAAATGTTGAAATTTATTTAAAGTTAGCAATGTGTTTATGCACTTGCTTACACAAATGCATATTATTTTAAAAGCCATAAAAGTTAAAAATATTAAATAAAACAAAACTGCACTTAACAAAACAATACTGCATGATTAAAAGTGCATCGGTACTTATGCAAGAATAAACAAAGTCTATAAACAGGCACGTAAATTAGCTTTATTGCAGTCTGAAGATAACACCAAGTCAATGACAAAGAAAAACAAAGCATTTTCTGAAACGAAGTATAAAGCTAGTGTTACTGATCGATCGATTATGTTAGTCGGTCAGTGTTTGTTGAAGCTGGTGCACTCACTCATCATAATGAAAAGACTAATTTTAGTTTTTGCTGCCGTTTTAATTGTGACTGAAGGTAAAATAACTGAACTTAATTTGCACTTTACCTAAATAAAGAACTATTACAGGCAGCAAATTGGAAATGCCCTCGTTTGCATCCATTGGCGAACACGTAGCAATCGAGTGCAAATTGGACCACGACCAGCATCCCATCGAGCATATCAAATGGTACAAAAACAACCAATTGTTCTATACCGTGGTCCCATCCAATGAACCCCCCGCTACCAATTTCAACCTTCCTGGAATCGAGTTTGATGTGAGAAACAGAAATGCTTTAAAAAATAGCTCCTTATTTTCGATTTTTAGATTTCGGAATCGAGGCAGGACAGAATTGTTTTAAAATCTGTTAACGCGCAATCCTCCGGACTCTATACTTGTGAGCTGAAGCTGGAAAATGGCATGGCGAGAATGTCCGGAACTCTGACAGTTTTCCCTACCAAGGAGTAAAATTTATGTGATATATTATTCTATATATACGAATAAATCGTGAATGGGGCTGTATTTTTTAAGTTTGTAGTTTTTTTTGCATAATTATGCAATGGTTCTAAAAAATAAAAAATATAAGCACATTTTGATTGCCCTAATTAAAGAACAAATGATATCTACTTGTAATAATATCTTACGCAGAGTGATTTCAGCATACGTGTTCAACTGTAGCCTATAATTGAAAAATGTACAATGTAAGAATTTCTTATATTTTCTATGTAATTTCATAATATTTCTAGCCCTCGGCACTTTCCATTTAAATGAGTGCTAAACGATAACTGTAAATATCTCGCGCTACAATAAAAATGTTTTGAGTCTAACCTTCTGCGATAACAAGCTGTCAATAAAATGATCTTCTGTGTGCGGTCGGTTGGGAAATGAATACACCATTAACTTGTATGTTGCAATGAAGTGACCTATTAGAAATCTATCATTTTAAATTTTACAACGTAAGATCGATTAGAAAACATCGCTTTAGGGATTACAGGAGTCACTACAAAAGTAATAGTGAAAGACTGCTAATTTAGATATGTTAATTATCACTTTAAAATTATGAAAATATTGGTATTCTTATTTCTTCAATAAAACAAACAAGAAAATAACTGATGGTTTATCAAATTTCTTCTTAAGTAAGGTTTAGATAATAATACGATGGTGATTCAAAACGACTGTTTTAATACAGTAGACTATAACCGGCAAATATCAATGTTTATTCCGTTAATTTTATTGTCAGAGGATGGTTTCTAGCAAGGGCGACTATTATCTTCTTTACTAAGATTACTAAAGATATTTTATTATGTTTTTATTTTAAACAAAAGAAAAAACATATTTGTGAGCAATAACTGGGTAGCTTTATAACACTCGAAAGAATCCTTTAAAAATGTGCCGCAAGTATTACCCCAAGTTTCATTGTAACGCCCTCTGCAGGTTTTAGAAGAATATATAATACTTAGAGGTTTGAGCATGTCTCAGTTTAGCGCATGCACTAGGTATTATTGGGAAATGGGCTATCTCCAGTTTGTTTTAGGATTTCTTAGAACAATTTCCTTAAAGCATTTACTTTCTGCACTTTAGCCTCAAATCCTAGCATTTTCACAATTCACGCAAGTTAAAATCCGTAATTCAGTGATGTACTCAATATCTATTTCCTTACGAAAGTTATTTCCGATTTATTTAAACCAAATCTTTAGCTTGATAATGTTATCAAACCTTCATTCTGTCAGATATTTATTTCCGTACAGGTCGTTCATGAACAAATTTAATTTATGAATTCACCCTTTGTTCTCTTCTGCCCGTAAAGCAGTTTCAGCTTACCGTATTGTTCGTATTTGTTGTTGTTCTGGCACACTCAAGGTTCCCGTCGAGTTTCGTGAGAAATGTTTAGTCAGCTCTGGAGATTCTAGAATCTTCTGAACCGTTTACCATGAGTGGAAAAAGGAACGTATATAAGCCGCGTCTGCGCTTGGTCATTTTCGCGCCCGCATCTTCGGCGGGAGCGTCACTTAGCGTGCAGCTCTCAAGACGTTAGGGGGTGACGCTTTGTCCACGAGTCGGCTTCGCTTAGCCGAGCTCGCGCAAAGTCTAAATTATTAGTTGTGCAGCCACGTTGTTGTTATTGTCGAGAATCGGTGTTTAAGTGACGTACAAGTAAAGGTTAGACCGGGGTGCTTCTGTTTCGTAGGGTTAGGCAACCGTAATTACGCATATAGCGGATTATTAATTGGAGTCTTTGCTCATTGTGTTAAACCATCAGTGGAATGGAGGCACGAGTTTCGTTATCGTCATCTGCCTATGTCGACGTGCCTCATTCAAGTTTACCCATTACGGGGATGTTATATCTCTCATCCTCCCTCGATTATCGCACCTTCATGGGGTTTCCAGCAGCTTTTCTGTCGTTTCCGTTCGTTTGGCACTATCTTAGGAAGAAAACAACGTAGGTCAGCACATCTAAGTTCCTATCAAGGTAAATTGTTAGCCGTTAAATTTATAGTGAAGCGATTTGCCAAAGTGTAGTTTGGGCCAATTGTGCCCTTTTGGTTGATTTAATTGTAAGATGTTGAACAATTCCGTCAAGTTTTATTATCTTCATGCTGATTTGTGTTTGAAGCTCACGTAACCGTTGTTGTACTATTTTTGAAGCGTTTGTTGCTAAATTTTGATACTGTAAAGTAGTTTTTGTGGTAGAACTTACAGCCAAGATTGTTTGTAATGTACAAATGTCATTTGCTGCCGTTTGATTATTCGTGTTTAGAGTATAAATCGCATCGTTAACTCAACTAATCTCTTTGCATATTTTCGGCCGTAATATTTAATCATTGTAACGTTGATTGTCATTTGTTTCACGTGTTATTTCATCAATAGAGTTTATTATTAATTGTTTATACGTTTTTTATTGGTGTTTTGTACAGGAACCAAGTGTAAGTTGTTGCCATTTAAGGTAAGTTTGATTCAGCTGTTTGTAGTCGCCACCTCAGGTTGTGCCAAGGTGTTAGTAGCAAGGTGAATTACGTACTTCCACTTTCAAAGTAACTTTACCTGTGTTACTGATGTTGTTTCTCCCGATTTAGTTAAGAAAGTGGTGGCGTTCTTTTATTTAACATCATTTACCCCTTTGTGTCGAAGCACAGCCCTAACTTTCAGGTAGTATAGAACCACAACGTCCTCGCTGAGCATCCAAAGCCGGAGCACCTTGTTACAGCACATCTCGTAACGAGGGTTAGGGCTGCGTATTCGGATACATTCCCGATTATGTCGTAAAATCGTTTTGTAGGTAACGGATCGGGCTCTCGAGCGTATGCTTTTGTTTTGCACGCTTGAGGGGCTGATCGTTATGTCGTTAGTTCGTTTTCGCCGTGTAACAGATTTCCCCGCTTGTGAGAAGCTCACTAATCTGGCCCCTTTCTGCACTTTTCCTTTAGAAGCAAAGTGGCTGCAAAATATTTAGTACATTATGTTAGCTTAGCTTGTAGTGTAAGTGCGGACAAAAGAGCGTCAACTGTGTAGACTCTGCCCATTATCAATTTGAACGTGCCTTTACTGTTCGACTTAGACCCTTTAAGACACAGCAGGCCACAATGGTTAAAATCTAAACAACAGTGAACCATACAGAACAGTTTACAAACACATATCAAGGGATGTTCCGATATAAAAAACACTTCTTTCGAATGTAAAAGACCCTTTGTACGTGTCTTTTATATTGGTAAAAAGTGTTTTTTAAGAATTCGCGAAATTAGCAATGTTGATTATTTCCTCCTGCTGTGAGCAAGACCCGCTACGTCTCAACGAACCCCACATACCTGCGCCGCTGTGATGAACTCCAGGCAAACTCGCTCCAGAGTCACCATCGTCGACGTGGACTCCAGGTCTTAGGCGTCTTCTCCCAGAGAAGTCGCAGCATCGCTCCCTCTCACTACCAAAGACACCCCCAACGCCGACTCCAACCACTGAATTGTCGCCTCCAATAGGCACGGCACCAGCTCCACGTCCTCCCTGGTTCAGCAAATATAAAAAAATTGTTCAGTTCAGGTTTCTAGAAAGAAACGTCCACTCCTAAAGCTCTTGAAGCTTTCATTATGAAAATCCCTGGGCTCATAGTAACCAACATCTCCGTATTCAACAATGGCACTGCACGTGTCCGCTCTCTACGCCTCGACCTCGGCACCAAATTAAAATCGCTCCCTCACCAGTTCGGCCGCGCTCTAAGATTTTCCACCCACTCCCCCCTAGATCTCCGCAATATCGCTCACCGACTTCCTACGTTTTCCTGCGTCCTGCTAAGAGTCGATTTGGATGGCGAGGACGTGAAGTAACTTCTCGGCCAAGCCACTGACCAGGAAACCAGTCTTCGTGGACAGCGCCACCAATACTAAATGGACCGATCTCGCCAATTGCCTTTTCTTCTGGACCTTTTCAGCAATTCCAACTAAGCTTCTACCTACATCTCCCGCTGTAACTGTCCCCTCCCACGTTAATTTTCAACCGCTGCCTTCGTTCTGACCACTTTTCCCCGGCTTTGGCAGCAGCCAACGTGATGTGGTGAAGCAACCGAACCCAGGCAAGGACCTCCACCTCACCTCATCTTATCGCCCAATCGCCCTTCTCAATATTCTGGGAAAAACCATTAAAAAGATCCTTGCTTCCAGGCTTCGACAATTTCTAGAGATCACAACTTCATCCCCGACTTTCAATATAGCTTTCCTTCTCAAAGAAGCATCATCAACCTTCTGCTGCAACTCCAAACTGACTCCACTCGTGCTATTAATTCCGACCAATGCCCAATTGCCGTCATGCTGGATATTGAGAGAGCTTTGGACTCCGTCTGAAATGCTGGACTGTTAGATTTTAATGTTCATCTTGTCTTTGTCCGCATCATTAACCGCTATCTCTCCTCTCGCCAGCACTAGGTCGCAGTTCGTGGTAGACTTTCAAGGCCGTTCTACCCAAGAGCTGGGGTTGCTTAAAGTTCGAATAGTTTGAAATATAAATAATCCAGGAGTGTTAGTTTTTAAAATGTAAAATTTGGTAATAAGCAAAAATTCAAAATAAACTCATATTAAAAATGAATTTTTTAATTTAAATAGTATAAAAGGGTATAAGTGACTAATATACTAATAAATGAGTTCAAAGTATAAAATTTTAAACAAACCATAATATTAAAAAGCGATAAAACGACTACTAGAGGAGGAATTAATAATAATGAAGAAAGTGAACAGCTACCATCAACAGAATAGTCTTTTGAGGTTGGTGATGTGAAGTCTGTGGGTGTTTTGGATGTGTATGCATTGGAGTTGCTGTTGGATGTTGGTCTAAGGTATTCCGGTTTGATTTGGACGAACTCCTGTGGAGTCGCTATCAGGAAAGCTGTTTTTTTTATTGATGTGTGAATATGTATCCGTATTCCATTCATAGTGGCAGTTTGGGTTGCCGATTAGTTTTAGTTGCAGATTTAAGTAAGGTGGTTCCTACAGAACAGTAAGTTGCAAAGCTGGGATCTTTGTTATAGCTACAATTGGATCAATTAATAACAACGGTTGTTGTGAATGGTTGATAGGAGCTTTACTTACATGGCCGTTGCAGACCATTAATAAGTAGGTCGCATCTATATGGTTGGACAGGGTCATCTGATAGGAGCACTTAATTAAAAGTAGTCGCAGGTATATGTAACATAAGCCTTAATACGTTATAAAAGTGGGGAAGTAAGATATTAACAAGAAATACTTACCATTTATCAATATTTAAAACGATATTAACTGTAAAAAGTATGGGTTTTGCTAAGTTCTTATATTAATAGTTTGACTTTGACAGTTCATAAAAGTGTCATTTGACAAAATTCTCATATCACCAATTGACAATAAAGTATAGTAATTTTAATAATCAATAACAATCAAGACGATACCAAAAATTAATAATTGTAAATAATTAATCATACTTTATAAAGCTTGAACCTAACCTGATTTAAAAGTAAATGTTCTACAGGAGCTGGTAAAAGAATTAGACTTAATAGTAAATAATTAAACGAGGGATGATCTTTATATAAATTAATATAAACAAAAATGTATCGATATTAAATAAAATAAAATAATAGCATAGCACAAGGGAACTATAGTAATATACAACAATGCTTATTAGCAATCGACCCAGGTAATTTATAACTTGGATTTACGCAACACAATTTCTTCCTGAGTTTCTGCAGTTGGCAAGAAAAATTGAAAATAAAAATGGGATAAAAAGTTAAACATCGCCCAAACATTTAGAAAATTAGAAATTATCTTCAATTATATTTTACTACCTGTACCAGCACCCAAACAGTGAAACATTTTTTAAAATAAAACCAGTTGCGTTTCCTATGAAATGAAAATACTTCGGAACATCACTGGGAAAACGAGGCTAGATAGAATAAGAAATGATGAGATACGACGTAGATGCAACACAGAGGATATAGTTAGATGGACCAGGCAAAGATGACGAATGTGGAACAATCATGTACAACGGATGGACCACGATAGATTAGCAAAAGCTGTCAGCAACTTAAAGCCACATGGAACCAGACCACCAGGTAGACCGCCGAAAATTTGGCCAGATTGCTGGACATCAACGTCCCAAGAATAATTTGTATCAGTAAACACAGGTCTCGGACCTAACGTAAGAAGAAGAAAAAGCGTTTCCTTTTGAGCACCTACCCAATCTATACTGGGATGGTATTAGACCCACACCTTGGCTCTGTTTGCAGTGCAGGATAATTGACCGATTAAATAAGCACATAGTTGGAATGTTTTATGCAATTGCAATGTTAAACTAAAGTAAAATATTAAATGCATTGACAATGAGATGCGAGAAACAGTAAAGTAGTCGAGAAAGGAACGCAAAGGCAAAGCTTATTTTCACAGGGTTCGAAATTGACTTTGACATAAATTAAAAAAATAAAAGAATAGGTTTATGCATAATGTAAAACCAGACCGAAGGAAATTAATAGACAACAAAGGTTTGTTATGTGCATTTTAAAAGGAGCGTAATTTTCAATAAAGCCAAGCATAGTGAAAATTGTGAGGAATCTGAAAGGTGAATTAAGCAAGATGAAAAATAACAGAACATTGCAAAGAGCAATTCGAGTGGCAGGCAACAGGAAATGAAGCAAACGAAGGAAAATGGTGGAACTGTAATATGCCAGTGCGTTAATAATTAATAAGAATGGTGCAAAGCAGAGCAATGACAAAATAATAAAAAACGTTTGTGTGTGTGACGCAATAGAACCATTTTAGTTATAAGAAAAAGACAATAATCTAGATTTTAAGAAAAATGTTAATTCTAATTTATGTACTCAAATTTATTTCCTTTTATGTCCATTAATTATCAAACTTAATTTCCATAACATAAGCATAACACCATATCCTAGCAGCTAGATGCTATATCGTTTAAAACAGGGGAGAACAAATGAATTAAAAATTGTTACCTGTTTGTCAGCTTTGTGCTCCATATATATAATTTTTGACCATTAAACAAGCATTTTACAAGCTAAAAAGTATTGCCTTTTATTGTGCACATGTCAGTGTTTATGTAGTAGCGTTGGTGGAAGATTCCGCCACACAAAAATTAAAAATTCTACGGTCCCATCTCCGAGGACATCGGAAGCGAGCACTTCAAAATTCCGAAGAAGGTCTACAGGCAAGTAAGTCATTAGAAACCAGAGGACAGCACCCAGGCCAGCTTATGAGTTTGCAAGAACGTCTCAACCATCTTCTGCAACCAGACGAGCATCTCCAGCAGGAAACCCAAGCAGCATTGCCGCAAGCAGCTCCAAAGCCAGCAAATGAGGTAGGGTTATGCCTGCGATTTAAATGTTTAAGTTTGGGGGAAAGCAGCAAACTACGAGATCAAACCTTCCCGAAGAGGATTGGATCGTTTCCAAGGCTCCAGCTACGCCGTAATTTGCGTAATAAGCAAGGCGTAATCAAATTTTGCAAATTTAGCGAGAATCCCAAGCCATCAGAAACAAATGCACGTTTTGGCGTCTGTCCTACGTCATCACTAAAACAAAACAATGTTATTGGTTGCCAAGCGCGAAAATTTTAATTTACTTGATGTTTTCTCATATTTTCACAAGTTTAAACTTTCAAGAATCGCTGTTTGCACTGGGCGAACATTTTGTGTAATTTGACAGATTGTAAAGATTTGGACTAACGTCGCTTATTTGAACTACTGATTTAGAATTGCTAGCTATAGTAAAATTCAAATCAAAAATATAGTCAACTTCGAAACCTAACCTGAGAAAAAGCTTAAGTTTTCCCATTGAGCTAGCCTAATAAATAGTTGCGATTGAATAAAATAAAAAATTGGCATACAACCATTTATTTGAGTAATTGAGTGCTACATTTCAATTTTAACCAGCCTAAATTTACTTACAGATAAAACTTTGAGCAGGGAATAAAATTTAACTTATTAAATATTACATTTATTGGCATCCGAAACGTAGAGCTTAGAGAGCTTCCTTTGCAATACATGCATATGTAGGCAACTTGAAATAATAGTTATTAATATTACAGGAATTGATATACAAAATCCTATTATTAAGACATAAATAATATCATAGAGTAATGATTCTAACTTAATTATTGAAACGTTAAAAATAAAAATAATTTTTTTTTCAATTAAATATATCTAGTAGATTAACTTTTAATTCGAAAATTTAAGTAATAGTTCAACCGCATTAACAAACTAAACATTGACAAATTCAGAACGGACGAGACAAGTTTTTGCTTTAATCAATTTCGATAGCTTTACAGGCGTCTTTATCGGTTACAGAAACGATTTTGTTCCCGCATTTAACTTTTATAACACCATCCACAGACCTCACATTTTTAAACCCAAACCATGTTTGCATTAGGTCCTCCTTGACAACTATCTTGGTCCCGGCAAAATGTCTTCTGTTTTTCATGAAGATACTACGCTATCTATAACGCACAAATTTGATGATGACGGGACGTGTTTGCCCTTCCTGCACTCGTCTACTCGATGACATCTATGGATACACTCTAGCTTCATGTCGATTTTAGCTTTGGTTTTACACAGGTCGATTACAGTCTTCTCCAAGTCTTCATTAATTTCCTCCTGTAAATTTATGTTCATATTCACGCGCAATTGTATAAATTATTGCGTAACATAGGGTTTTGTATTCCTATCCATGATACGTTGAGACACCTTTTCGGCGATTTTATTAATAAACTGATCGTCACCAAGAAGGGCGTATACAGTTTCTTTTATGATATCACGAATTTAATCATTTCCGTCGAAATATTATAATGTAGTGCTGCTTTCCTGTTCTTTATTTTTATAATAACTACTTTCAATTACTCCCCATTAATTGCAACTTTCTCAGCACTAACTTCTTCTAACTTACCTGCTTCGTACCTTGCCGCGCTTCACTCCTATTTACATTCTCCTCCCACTCGTCATTTACCAGCTTCTCAAAACAGTTTTTCCGCCTGTTCATCATGTCATTCGTGTTAGTCAATATTTTGTCTTCTTCTTCTTCCTTCTTCTCTATAGGATTACTTCTGTTGTTTTCTCACCATTAGAACGACTTCATTCATTTTCGTACTGGTCTTCTAGGGAACCGTTTACCTATTGGTGACCTGTCACTTGCAACGCCGACTATCTGATCTTCATTCATTCTTTCAATGTTGTTGTTCCATTCTCGTATTCTAGTTGATATCCACTCATTTATTGTTTATATTATATTGGTTCCTTATGTCTTCGCTCCGTATTCTGCTTCTTAGTAGTTTTCCTACGATCTTCGTTAAAGTTTTCACCTCTGCTGTTTCAGTTATCAGTCTAGTTTTTTGTTTAATCTGCTCCATATGCTAGTATTGGTCTTATCGTAGCTTTGTTAATACTGTTTTTGACTTCTTCATTTATATACTTGTTATTTCATGTTATATTATTTAGTGCACCATATATTTTGGTCACTTTTTGAACTAGTGGCATCATTTGCTGCATCCTTTCTTATTTGTTTATTACATGACTAAGGAAGCATTTTTTATATTTTTTTGCTTTGCTTGTTAGCTCTTTGCATCGGACCTTTGATTTATGTCTTTGATCATTATATTATTCATAGTCTTGTAGGTTTCTGGTATTCAGAGATTGTTTTCACAGCGTTTTCTTTTACTTCTATTATTATGGTCATCTGTCTATCATACCGTCTATTTCTTATTACTATTCGCACTGATTACTGCACACAATTTTTGTGCTACCTTTAGTATAATTCTTCCAACCATACATCACAAGTTTTCCTAGTCCAAATTACTTAAGTTTTTCTATATTTGTAAGGTCTCTTTTTACTTCTCTTTGGAAGTCTAACTTTATTCTTCCGATATCAATTTCTGCACTTTGATTTTACTAACTACTACCAGTTCTTCATCTCACTTCTAGACTGGTTGCGCTAGGTAGTGATCCGATCCCTTATTTCACTTTCGTATCTTTTACTCACTTTCCACTACAACATAATCAATTGTAAATCTTTCTCAGCTACTAATTGTAAACTTTAAAATCATCATTTACTTTATTATAGTTGCTCAAACGACTTTATAGAAGGGTTACGACCTCTAATACATGAAACATAAGTAACTCCCAATCCCAAACACCGATACAACTTTATAATGCAAGCTTCGATCATCCAAGGGGTCCAGCACGTAGCCACGACAATCAGAAACTATCTTGAAACCAAGAGATATTGTTCAGCGACAATTTTAGATTTATCACAAGCATTTGATTATAAAATATCATTTTAACACTATTCGAAAATAGTACATTACAGGCAGATACTGTCTTATTAAATATTTCGAAGCGCACACTGTGCTGCATGCAATAAAATTACTAGTGCCATAGGGAAGCGTCCTCGGACCATATTGTTGTACCTTCTGTACACGGCTTATCTATCCACTACGAGCAATACTGTGTTAGCGACCTTCGCAGACGATACAGCCATACTGGCTTTCCGCCACAAAACCTTGATAGAAGACTGACCTGGTCGCTCATTCAAGCTAAACAAAATCAATAAGAACTCAATTTCGGGTTAGGTTAAAACTGTGGTGACGGCCAGTGCTAACAATATTGCTAAAATTAAAACTTTTCAATCAACAACACTTAAGGCAACTTTTAGAGTTTCAAAATACTAATCCATAGCCAGATGAAAATTCCCACAATATATGAAGAAATAATAAAAGAAAGTATAAGCTACATGCAAGACTTGTTGAAAATGACTCAAGATATTCAATATTTCCCTTACTTGACATGTGAATTTTAAGTTACCTTTTTATTTCTGCTTGTGGGCGGCTGGTAAAGTGTTTGAGCTTATAGTCGGCAGGTAGTGTGTACTAACCCCAAACTTGAACAGTGCTTACATCTTACGCTCTTCGCCTGTCATACAAACATCTTTGGTGGTTGTGACCCCCGTAAAAGAGTATTTTCCGTAATTTAAGAGGCTAGCTAGGCTGTAACCTACGTGACCGTATTTGAAAATTGTATAAAATTTTAATCATCTATCTAAAAATATAAGAAAATAGATATTATTTAAACTGTATTGGCAATGAAGATAAGTAAGCGAGTTTACCTCAAATTTATTTGCTAAAACAAAATAAAAACCACAAGGGCTATCTTTCAATCTTATATCTTTTATCCACAACTATATATTGTTATAGGTCCTAGTTGTGACGCCTATTAATTTATGTTAAGGTGACAAGGTACCAATTTCTTTGCAATGCTATTCCTTTTCAAGGTGCTGTTAGTTTATTCAAGTTTATCTAATCAGGTAGTTTTTAATTATTGAAGCTTACATTATTTTTCTTGTATTAAAATAACTGTCTATCTTAACAAGTCAATGTTAATATACCCTTTTGCTAGCTCATAAAATGAAAACCTTTAAATCAAGTCGGGTTCATGCATATTTCAATACTTATCTGAAATGGTTATTAAAGTACACAAATATTTATCATTTATGACATTTTGACAACTGTCAAAGTGAAACGTCAACTAAATTATCTCAGTCACATATCATTATATCAAACATCTATCAAAGGAGTTACACTGAAAAATGTAATATTCTAAATATTTAAGACTTATTTGTTTAATATTATATTAACATTTGCCTTTTCTAACACTCACTGCGGCACAATCCACAGGATACCAATCTCAATCACACAAGTAGACCACTTCCTGATCTTCTAAAAACCCTAGTAAAAGCAACCCTCCAGCGACAACCTTCGCTGCGAAAAACTCCTTCCCTGTCAGACCAATGCAGAGATCACCACTGATGAGATCCCAATAGACAGGAAGTGACCCCTTTAATTGCATCCATCAAGCAGGCAGCTTTCCAAACTCGTACTGTCCCCTTTTGTAAGCTCCTTGTTATAACCTTACTTTCAACTGTAGCAACAATAATATATCCAATTCTTATAGTGCAATTACAATGTTCTCTAAATCCTTCTTTTGTAGTATGTATCCAATTCCAGACTGCACTCAGATGCACCCAACTGACAGTACTCACATGAAGTTCCGCTCAAAAAAATACCTATTATTGGTTTTCATTCTGTAGCTTATCCAAATCTTTTGTAGACCTTAATACACCACGAAGACCATTAACTTATTCTTAATTCTTCTTTGTACCATTTGTACTCTTCTATATTATACTTTTAAAAATTCGTTTTACCTTCGTTTCATTGATTTAATGACATATACCCTCTTATCACACCAACCAGATACCTTATCTTTCAATTAAAATGTTTTTTATTCTTCAAAATTTTATTTTAATGTTTGTTTGTTTGTTTGTTAATGGACAAGGTCTAGGCATGCAGAGTACCAGGTACCTTAGACACCGACTGCTTTGGTCATATGGTCAAAGTCCTACTTAGAATTTTGCCGAGACTAAGGAGTTCCAACCCTAGCAAGGGATCTTTTACATGCTACACATCGTAGTAACATGGGACCCACGGCTTTACATCACTTCCGAATGATGGCATTCTGTAGAGGCTTTTATCTGCATTTTTTTATTTTTGAAAACCTCACAGGGACCGGGAATCGAACTCGCGACCCTTAGATCAGTAGTCAGGATGCTTACCACTGAGCTACCGACCCCGGCTTTTATTTTAATTATAAGACATATATGTGGAAAAAATTTCGTTGTTATTCTTTTCATCATTATTTTACTATAGTAATAATTTTTATAATTTTATTTTAAAAATGTTTTAAAGTTAACCTTTTGGATTATCTTACTTTATGCAATATGTTTCATTATTAATCTACCAGTTATAATTAATTTATTCTAATATGATTTTATACTCTTAAACTTGATATTATACCGTAATTAATTTTCAGATAATCGTTTGGATTTGGTTTTCACTTTATTTTCCAATTTGACAACTTAAGATATAACTTATGCTTGACCCTTTTTAATAAATTATTCACAATTTGACATCAACTCTCTTTTTATCATTCTCCAGAAGCTACAATAACAATATGTAATTACTAGTGAGTCACCCGAACTACGCTTCGGTTCGCTAAATTAAGAGAGATTCATTAATATAAATTTTAAAAAAAGGATGCATCGTCCGTGACTCGAACCCGGGCCGGTCGCGTGGTAGGCGGGCATTCTACCATTGGACCAAAAATGCTTGGTTGAATGAGCAGCTGCTGTAATAGCATATGAACATAGTGAATCACCCGAGGTAACAGCTGTCCCAGTGCAACCCACGCCCACAGACGCTTCGCTCCGCTACTTACACGATTTAATTCAATTAAACCTTTTTCGTACTTTTTTTAAAAATAAAAAGCGGCCTACGATCTAAGTCGAAAAATTAGCAAAATTTTAAGCCATCATACAACTGAATCGGGCCAGTATCTTCGGAGGAGATAGCGAACAAACATACACGCAAACATAGTTACATACACGCAAACATACAAAGAGAGCACCGATTTTATGTTATAAGATTGGCTTTTAAAAGTTGGAAAATGAGCCATTACCAACTTTTGCTTCCCACCGAGGGTAGGAAGTAGATTACTATGACAGCGGGTGGAAAATTGTTCCTCTTGGGTGAAAAATGAAAGTTCAACACTTTCATCTCTTGGTCGGAAAGTGACATTTCTGTCAGTTCTTGAAAACATCAAATGTCAGTCACATCCTGTAATAGTATATTATTATATGAGCGATTATGACAGCCATTATTCACGAAGATGACATTTGCGCCACAAGCCGAAGGCGCGTGGCGCAAGTCATCTGAGTGAATAATGGCCATAATCGCGAATTTAATACTATACTTTATCTACTCCTATGCAATAGGAGTTGTATAATCATATTTCCGAATTATGACATTTGTGACAGCTGTTAAATGCAAAAGTCATTTAATAATAAGAATGAATTTTGTGATTGGCTACAACCTATTGAATAATGAAAATAGCATTTTTTTTTTTGGTTGCAACTTGCAAACTATTGAATAATGAAAATAGAATTTTATGATTGGCTGCAAACCGTGAATTATGAATCATAATTCATGACCATTGTACAGTAGGAGTAGATAATAGTATATTATTATATGAGCGATTATGACAGCCATTATTCACGAAGATGACATTTGCGCCACAAGCCGAAGGCGCGTGGCGCAAGTCATCTGAGTGAATAATGGCCATAATCGCGAATATAATACGATATTTTATCTACTCCTATGCAATAGGAGTCTTGTGTCCATATTTCCGAATTATGACATTTGTGACAGCTGTTAACTTCAAGTCATTTAATAATAAGAATGAATTTTGTGATTGGCTACAACCTATTGAATAATGAAAATAGAATTTTCTGATTGGTTGCAACTTGCAAACTATTGAATAATGAAAATAGAATGTTATGATTGGCTGCAAACTGTGAATTATGAATCATAATTAATGGTCATTGTACAGTAGGAGTAGATAAAATACATTTTTCCAATGAAGTGGTTGTTAATTAGATAGTATAAATATCACGGTGAAAAGTTTCATTCCTGTCTCGACATAAAGTTAATCTCTCGACAGTATTGAAACACTTTCCGCCTTCCGAATTTTTTTTAGAAAGCCCGGTACATATCCTTAGCAGGAATTATCAACATTTAAATTCAGGTTTCTCTTGGTATCACATCAATGAGAAATTTGTACACTGTCATAATTTGTTCATTTCTACATAAAACCGTATGGCTCATGTTTACAACAAAACGAAATTTTGGATGGGATCGTGTTAATATTTGAGCGATCCAGATTTAGGACACCAAAATAACATTTCTCTACACGTACACAAGTTAGATCAAGCACAAGTTTGATAAGTTTTAAAAATAGGTTAATAGCCACTACGCAAATATGTTTGTGTACTAGTTCTTACTTAAAATTTTTAAAGTAGTATCTACTGGAACTCCTACTCAATAGTCAAATGAAAACAGTTTCATAACGACTGCGATGGTTTAAATTATTCGCGGATTTCTGCAATAAGATTATGTTTACGAGTATCCCAAAATAGTTCGTTAAGGTAAACCGTTTACTAGAAGTTACGCATCGATTCAGTAGCGTTTGAAAGTGTTGTACCGTGAGTAACAATGATTAAGAAAGTGTTTTTGACTACCCTGATGCTTTTATCAGTGCAAGGTAAGCGATTGCAATTTTTTGTGATTGGATACCTATTTCTAAGTACTGAAATGGTAAACAAATAACAAAGTAAACACCATACAGCTATATCTAAACAGATTTAAGGCCGGTTGTAGAAAGCAACGTTAAGGGCCGGTTGCAGAAAGCAATGTTAAGTCTGGTGTTAGCTAACGCTACGTCAAAGTGCACAAAAACGAATCAAATCTCAAATGTTTATGGTAACTAATACATTAGTACACAAAATTTGATGCGATTTTGTTCACTTTGACGAGACGTTAGCTAACACCAGACTTGACATTGCTTTCTGCAACCGGCCCTTTTAATGTTGTAATGAACCTATTTTAATAAACGCAAATTCAAAGGATCTGAAATAATTATTATGCATTTTTCAAACAATTCGTTAAAAACCCCTAACCACACAAATGTTTAACAACCGCTAAATATGTGTTTCGACAGATAAGCTGTCATTTTCAAATAAACTAACACGACAAAGTTGGCCGAAGATATGCTCTTCACCAGTGAATTACACCTTCACGGTTGTGTGGTTAGGGGCCTTTAACAAATTTGGCAGATTCAAACCACATGCTCCAGTAGTGTTTTAATACGTATTTTTGTTAATTGTTGCGGGCAGTTTGATATAAGCAGATATCGGAGCTTTAATGGCTAAAATTATCTCTACATGCTGTGTTTTACCCATATATGTATTACTTACTATATTGCTAGCAGGGCCTCGGAACGGCCAAAAACATTACGGCGCCGATATAGTCTCACTCTGAGTATTATGCGTCTCGTGCGCATGCCTGAGAGTTCGAACTCCGCCTTTAGAAGCGAATTTTAAACTTGACTGGGAGGTTCACTTCTCCCACCGCGCGGACGACGCCGACGCGCTTGGGCACAGCTCACCATATACATTGAAGGGTTAGTTGTCTGTCTCACTTCCTTCGTGACCACCCAACTCATAGCCGCTAGCAATATAGTTCTTTAAATATATGGTTTTACCGTAGGATTAGCAACTCAAGTGCTAAGCGAATTTAAAAATAATATAAACAATGGTTATTTTGCCTACGTGTGGGACTCCTACTGACGTTAGTGTGTTGTCTTTGGGTTTCGAGTTTTATGTGAAAGGGTTTCGTCGATTATTAGCTTTGATAAGAAGAATTATGAAGGTTTGAAGTTTGAAGATTATAAATATGGCGTTTGATCTGGTAAAGGCGCTGACTCTACTACTACAGTCGTGACGGTAGTTGACAGTCTGCTTCCGCTTATTGACCGATGAGACATCTATAGTAAAATCACGGAAACAAACGGTGCACGTCATCAAATATTTATCTATTAATTTAAAGTTACTGTGACGCGCACCGTTTGATTTCGTGATTTACCTATAGTTACAATAAATATTCAAACGGTGCGCGTCATCAAACAGTAACTTTGAATATAAAACTTTTTTCGTATCTCTTATACAAGAAAATGACAGTTTTTAGTTTTTTTTAATAACTTCTGACTGGTTCGAAATTTTTAACTTTTTCAAACAGATTTTAAATCAGCATATGACACTGCAAAATATTGCCCATTTAACCAAATCTCCATCTACAATGCTAATAAAGTTATCCATGCAACCCCACTCGATCTGGGACACACTGTATATTGAGATCACATGTAGAGAATACAGAAATAAACAATTCTGCAAAAATATATAATAAAATGTGATTCAGTTTCCAACAAAAAAACTTTAAAATCCAGATAAAATAAAAATATTTGATAGTTTGGGCATCCAAATGCTCAGAAGCAATTAATTTTGTTTTCGCGTATCTTGGTAGGCAGGTTAATATAAAAGTCAAGTTTATAGTTATTTATTAGACGAGTGTGGAATGTTACACATTAGTCACGCAAGAAATATTAGCCACGAGACCGTTAGGTCGAGTGGTTAATTTTCTTAAGTGACTACTATGTAATTCCACACGAGTTTAATACAAAATGTTATCCAACACCTCCGTATATTGTTCATGTAGGTAATTGTTTTGAAAATTTATTTGACAAATAAACGGGGCTGCGCGCGCTATTGCGCGGTCTGCCCTATTCAATTTACCACCATTTTTAGGCCTATTACGTTGGGCCATTCCGTTCTGTTACACACCCCGCCCCTGCCACCCCCTGTCTTTCACCTGTAAAAGAAGGGGGCCCTCGGGGCTCTGCCCACCTCCAAGAGGCCTTCGGGACTCCGCCGCTCTCCAAGGGGGCCCTCGTGGCTCCGCCCCTCTCTAAGGGGCCCTCGGGACTCCGCCCATCTCCAAGAGGGCCTTCGGGACTCCGCCCCTCCCCAAGGGGTCCTCGGGACTCCGCCCATCTTCAAGAGGGCCTTCGGGACTCCGCCCCTCCCCAAGGGGGCCCTCGGGGCTCCGCCCATCTCCGAGGGGGTCCTCGAGGCTCCGCCCCTCTTCAAGGGGCCCTCCGGGCTCCGCCCCACTCCAAGGGGGCCCTCAATGCTCCGCTCCTTTCCATGGAGGCCCTCGGTTTCCAAATATTAATTTGAATAATAAATAGTGTTAAATCTAATTTTGTGATTCATGGTATCTTTCTATATCTCTCACTAGTGAGTAATATATCACAATACTTATGCAAAATCAACATAATAATAGTGTTATTATATGGAGGTGTTGGATAAAATTGTTTATTGTCATTTGAACGGTTTTTATCTTAAAATAATTGCGAATAATGCCAAATTTGACTAATAATGAATTATTTGATATGGTTCTGTTGTACAGCTGATTGCAAATAAAACTGGGACAAGTTTTGAGACTTCTTTTTGAGTTTTTAATAAAGTGTGAAACTGGCTCGAAATTATATTTCCGTAGGTGCCTACATAAAGTATTATTAAATACAGAAGCATAAGAAAATGCAGCATAATCACGAGTATTTAATACTTAATTGTACGCCCTATTTCAGATTACATATTAGCTGTCCCAGTTTTATTTGCAATCAGCTGTACGTCCCAGCTTTAGGAAACGCAGCTAGAGCCAGGCATTTGTATATTACATTTTCCAAACAGGCTACTTGACATTTGTAAATTTACCTGCAATTCCCAAACTGAGATTCATTGAATTTCAAATCGGTTATTCTCGAAACTGATGCAAATTTTATATAGGAAATTTTTTGCAGGTCTACTTATTTATTCATTATCTATGTGAGTATATACGTGTATTTCAAAATCACCCTATATAAGTACGAGGAACTGTCTCTTTTGCATACGATACCTGTATGTATTAAAAGACAAACATAATAAATCGCATTTTAACTATGCTGCATTATGTATTATTATTATTTTAACAAGTTATCAGTGAGTCTGAATTCTTATAGAGGCAACTTTTGGGATTTCATCTTCATTCTAAGTTACGATACTCATAATATCGGAGAATTTTCCAATTTGGATTTGCTAGTTGTTGGTTAATTAAATTGGTGGCTTCTGAATTTAAATGCAATCAGTTTAATATTTACCCACCCTTCCTAGCGGAGAAGTGAAATGGCAAGTTGGGTGCATTGGGCACGCAACCATTTTTTAGTATTCACAATTCGCTTTCTAGCTTGCTTAGAAGAATATTTTTTATGCTACTGATTATTGGAAGTGTTCGGCCGCTGACATAATACACTATGATTCTGTAACGAAACTAGCCAATATTTTTAATTCTTCGTTCCATTTTAGCAGAACGAGTTATCAATTGTCTTTTTTTATAAAGTTTTATGCAAACTGAATCGCCAGCGTGGCCGAGCGGTTAGGGAACTCAGGCTGCGGTGCCACCGTACGGTATCTGGCAACTTGTGTGCTGCCCACCAACTCGTTTTAAAAATTGGTTACCGAAACTATAGTTGTGGAAGTAAGGCAGTCGACGAAGGCGTAATGCTAACCACATCACACAGTACGCTGTTAACGTAGTGCCAGATTGCGTGGGTTTCAGAACAAGATATTTCGGCGACTCTGACTCTACTTGTTTAAGGCCATGTTCCTACATGGAATGAAGTGCCCCAACTTGACTTTATACAAACTTTATAACTCTAAAGTTACTCTAAAAATATGGTATTAAACATTTCCTTGGAGAATAGCCATAAAAAAAATGGGGTGTTTCATGAGCATGGCTCCAAACTTAAGCAGGTTATAGAAGACGCCCGAACATAACATATTTTCATATAAACTTCTTCTTTTAATCCCCTTTTAAAAACAAAAGTTAAAAACAAAATTTTCTACTGTCGTGTCAAAATGGCAACTTCTTACAGTGTTTCTAGTGTCAAAAGTGACTATTTATACCACTTTTAATATTAGCTTGCGAATTATGTTTTTATTGCAAGTTACCATGGGTGACGAGCGATAAAAACGTAAATCGCACGCTTTGTCACAAATTTGTATGTCAACATAAACCTACAATATTTAATATAATGAAAATGAACTAAATTGCTATATTTCAAAAATCGATATTTTCGAGTTAGCGATCGAGAGTCGACGTTCAAGAATTTTCGAGTTCTAGATCGAAAATGCTTTTTTTAGAATTTTCGAGGTCGAGGTCGAGCATGATAAAATCTCGTTTCATCTTGTCTCGTCTTGTGGCACCATTACGGTTACATTTGCACAAATTTCCACTACATACGAGATCGTAGATCATAAAATGTCGCACGTACCGTTTGTATATGCGTACATTGCTTTTCAGATTCATTATGTTGGTTCTTCCATACCATATTTCGCAGGCAGCCGGACATATTTTGCTAAAGTATTTGTCGCTGCAACCATATATAGTGTCGTTTTCCAGTGAATCTGTACGTTGTTTCCTTATATGCACTCTCAAAATTAAAGAATAACTTTCAGAGAGATTTTGATTGGTCTGAATTTTAAAATGTGCATAAATATTGTTATTAGAATTTTGATTAAAACATTCATCATGTAGAGATACATTTATTGCTTACACATTTTAATACCATGCCGTCATCTTTTTACTTCCTTTTACAATAAAGGAAGTATTGGATTCACCCCAAAAATTCGAAATTGAGTTTTCAACAGATCTTCACGTTTTAGAGTCCCCTGAACCCAAAAATCATATTTTTTTTCATTGGTCTGTCTGTCTGTGTGTGTGTCTGTGTGTCTGTCTGTCTGTGTGCGTGTCTGTGAACAAAATATCTCAAAAACGAAAAGAGGTATGGCGTTGAAACTTCATATATAAGTTTTGTGTACTATGTAGATGAGACAGCAATCTTTTGAAGAAAATCGCATAACCGGAAGTTTTTACTCTTGTGATTTTTCAGTTTTTTTCGATTTTTTCAAAAACGGCTCTAACGATTTTTTTTTAAACTTTGCATTTTTATTACATTTTTAATGTGTATTGATGTGAGATAGGTGATTTTCCAGTTGAATACTTCTAGTGTGGATTTCTTTTGTTTTCTTTTCTATTTTTTTTATTAACTCCTATTTTAAATAAAACAACCGGTATATTATTACATTTCGAATTCACCTTGAAATTCTAGAGAAAATTTGTCTCTTTAACTAACGCTCCATTTTGTACCGTTTTTGTACAATTTGTAATTTTTGAAATTTTTTTACAAATTTTTAATAATTAAAAATGAAATTTTTGACTAATTATAAGATCACTGTAAAAGGAAGTTGTGTGAGTGTATCACACCAGATTTTTTAATCTAGCAACACTGGTTTGAACGAAGATGGTTTGTTAAGGGCTAAAACGACATTTACGACAACGCGCCAGCCCCTAACGGCATTTTCGAAAAGCCGCGACAAAGTTAGACGACTATCGCGTACAATAACTCACAAAATCGGGAATGTAACTCACATAGGACCGCTGCCAGCCCATAACAAGAGTGCCGGCTAAACTACAGTGGAGCGTGAGGTGGCCCAACACGAGATAACACAAGGGCAACGGCTTAATAATCGGCAAACAGATCTAAAATGATACGGCGCAACCACAATTCCTACACGAGAAAATATGCACAGGTGAACCCACTGTTGAAAAGTGGAAGCATATGAATTCACCTTTCAACTTTAACCTTGGCAGTAATCTGTTCAGCGAGCCGCCTCAGCACCATCGGACCTACCTTTTTAAAATCCACTTGGTTAACTGGCTAAACTCCTCTTACAACTGTAAAATATAAAACACACAAATTGCATTCACAATATCAAAGAACACCACAGTTAAATTAACATGACGTGTTGACCAAAATATTTGAATATGTAATAAAAGGCACATGTAAATAGTAAATGTATATGTATACGGTAAATTGCGCAACGTTTTAACTCTATTGACATAATTCGGTTAACTTGATGAAAAAACGATATGAACAGTGAACCGCAAATAGCGGTAATAAAGGGCGGAATTAAACTATATTAAGTAGCGGTTGTGACACATGACAAGGGCTGCTGCATAAAGCTAATCCACAACTAGGTCAACTGACGGTAAATGAAATGTAAATGACAGGTAGACAGCTATAACGGTTTGACAATTACAAAAGGTACACAATAAAAGCTAAATAACCGAGACGTTACAACAACCGTTCGATAATTCGACGCAACACACTGTATATCTGTTAAGTTGCACATCCAACGTTAATAAACAATACAAACGATACCTGTAAGGAGGTTCGCTGTGCGATAACTATACGTCCCATGCTACTGCTACGGCTACCGTCCCAGATATTGCCGGCGACGAAGCGGAAGGGAATACTGTAACATCTCAACGGGCTGCGGAAGCTGCGGGAGCTAAAGACATGGGGAATTTATCTTCTCATACGAGACATAATGCGAAGTTCGCACGGAAAGGCAGAATGGTACAGCGACAGCTTCACGAACACTTAACACTGCTAATGAGTTCCCACGAAGGAATCCGTCTAATGGACAAGATATAGGAGTCTGCTACTCCACGGCAAATCGGACACTCAAAAGGCTTACAATAATCGACAAACAACACCCCAAACAGTCACTCACGCCCACACAACAATGTCCTAAAAATGCGTAACGCACGGCCGTATGCTTGAAACCGACGGGAGCCCTAATAACACTCTAACAGCGGTACCTACTCGCCCACCGACTAGAAAATCACACAACGTTAAACACTCCCGCAAGCGCGACACCGAAGGGCGCACTGCGGGAAACCCACTTCAAAACTAATTGTTGCTTCCGGACGTCGGTACCTAACTCTCACTAAAACTGCAGCGCCGGCCGCGCGATCGATAATGTGGCTGGACAGCCGAGCTGTGGCTTTCTCTCTCGCACCCATGGCCGTTGCTTTTTAAATTCACGTCACGGAACGTACAAGAATGCGTCTGGCAGCCGGATTGATATTTGTAACATAGCGTGCTAACGAATCTAAGCAGAGATACCGACGACGGTAAGCGGATAACACAGCTGCGTACGCTGTAAAGCCAATAAATGCTTGCACATAACTCGATATGCTCAAATTCAGGCGGAATAATACGAAAAACTCATATACAAGTGGGGTCGTTCGTTCGTACCAAACTTTAAATATCCTGATACGTTTTTGTCTTTTTATACTATAATGTGTAGTTAGTAAAGTACGGATATGTTTTAATTTAAACTAATGTAACGATTTCTTGCAGGAAGTGAACTGAAGATGCCATCGTTGGCCACAGTTGGAGACACAGTAACCCTCAGCTGCGGCGTCGATGTGGCCGATTCAAAAATAAGCTCAGTGACTTGGTTAAAAGACGGCATAGAATTCTACCGTTACGAATCCGTTATCAAAAGCTGATTTTGTCTCCCTAGTTAGGGGCATCAGTATCGACAGGGTAAAGTCGCATTTTCAATCATGCAAATTATTAGTACATACATTGATTTTTAGAGCGATGTGTTTTCGAATGGAAATATTATTCGAATTAAGTTGCTGACTAAGGAAAGCTGTGGTCGTTACGTCTGCTTCGTTGAAATAGTACACCCTGTACTTAAATTTGTCGAAATGGGAGGAACTCTCAAAGTTGTGGACTCCAGGCCATGCTCGATAAACTGCAAATTTTCATTGCTTACCAGTTCCAGTTCATTCTAACAATGCAGTATACCTGTAGTTGATAGAATTATAGATGTTATTTCTAACAAGTTTGTTTTATACCAGTTTTTTTTCTCGATTAAATACTGATTTAATATAGTTGCTGTCTAAATATCAAGGGTAATATTTAGGTTACCTTCACTTAATACATATTAACGTTAAGTATTTGCAATGATGATCTAATTAAATCTGGGCCGAAGACATCTTCTAATGATATAAAAAAATCATTACTCCAAGTAAGGAGGAAGATATACACGTTAAGGACGAATATCATAGCAAAGTGAACTATACAATTAATAGCTAAAATCTGGAAGGAGAAATACTGTTACGACGCTGGATCTAGAAAGTCGCAGACGTGAAACAAGCTTTTTTAAAAAGACGATGTAGGTACGTAATGTACGTATTATTTTCTGCAATCAGGTAATGAATATCAAATTTTTAAATTTAAGTAATCATCAGAACTATTTGAGAACCATTCAAAAGTCAAGACTCAATAATTGAAAAAGACAAGAAAGAAACGGAAAGGCGGCAAGAAAGAGAGAGGACAAGATAATGTTTATATTTAACAGGATATTGCTTTAATTAAAGTAAAGGAAGACAATATCAAAACACCTACAGTCGTGCTCAAAAATGTGTTGAACAGAGACAGTTGTAAGTTTATTGGTGGTTGTGTTATTACTCAACAAAGGCTCACACGGTATCATTAACTATGTAGATCTAGACGTATACTTTCAAAATATTTGTATATACAACACTTTTTTTGAACTTCGTGTAATTCATTTATATTCACAAAGGACAAATACTGTACAACACTTTAATGAACACGACTGTACATTATAAGAACAGGTTTCCCTCCATAATTCGTTAGTATTAAATAAGGATTGCAACTAAAGTACTTGCTCAAACAAAAAATCAAATAAAATACTATAACAAACCAATTCAACTAGAACCAGAGAGACAATCCGCAGAAATGTCATTCCTCCTACAGGATTGTCAAAAAATTGTGAAAACTTGGCACACAAGATGAGACCGTGTAAGCCCTATACCGATACTTCGCCACATAATACAATGTATGATTGGTGGCCGCTTGTGAGAACGTAGGGACATGCATGACAATTGACTATTTACACCAGGCACCTTAATTTGCTGTAGTGTGAAGTAGTTAAACACAGGAACTTGCATGGCAATTGAGTTTTCACTAATTTCATTGCATGAAATTGTATTTTTTGTAAAATAGGAACAAATGCTTAGAAAAACAGTTATTTGTTTCACTAGATAAAAAGATATGTTTTTGGGAAGAATAAGAAAGATCTTATAAATCAAGTATATAAGTTGCTTCGTTTTGTTGCTATACAGAAATATTCTACATTTAAAAAATTGAGATGCATTATAGTACAAAAGAGCAATTGTCGTGCATGTCCCTATGATCGCACTAGTCCACCAATCTGCAAGTGCTATTAGCAAAGCTGTTTACTCAAAATGTATAAATGCGTTTGATTTGGAAACTAACTTGATATCAGTTGAATACAGTTACAATCCGCAAAATTTAGTAAAATAAATTGTTCTATTGAAGCGAAACACTCAGCTTGTTATACTATGTCATTCTCGAGTTCGCATGTTTACATCCATCCAGCGTGATATACTCAACTTTTCGTAACATTTCGACTTTTCTTGAACGACAAAGCAGTTGCTGTCATCTCAATGGTTATGTACTTTTAAGTACGAAAAGTTGTACAACTTTAGGTTGGTTGCGATTGGTTGAGAAGTTGCAAAAAAATTTAAATACATGCCGTCGACAGCAATACTTCGGTTGTACTAAAGTAACATATTGAGCATGTATTCTACCGATAGAATAGCAAATAAAAGTTTAGGATGGTGAAGACCCAAGCATCTTCAAAGCGAACGTGAAGCATGTTATCAGAACTGGCAGAACTGTAAAATAATCAGCTGGAAAAGAGAAAGAACCTCTAAAATAGTAAAATAAATAATTTTTACTCGTATCTTAATATCAAAATAAAATTATAAAGTAAACAATGTAATAATTGCCCACTGATGTAAGAAGTTTCTGAAAGTATTTCAGAATACATTTTTTATATAATTTCATAAAGTTATATGAGTATCATTGTTGAGACTAGACAATTCGACTTCAGTCTCAATATTTGCTTCAGAATATAAGTATATAGTATTATGATAAATACGGCTGGGCTTCTGTATTGTAATTATTAATTAAATTAAATTATTGCTAAGATATTAATAACTCTTTCTCATATGGGTTAGGTTGTTACATCCTGCTAATTTATTATTTGAACTATGTAAAATTACTTGATCACACACTGGCTTTTACATACATTGTTATGATTTCCTTAATTGCGCTCGTTCCTGCGCTGCCTATTTAGTGAGATTACCAAGTACAGGTTTTTTTTTAAATTATGGGAAATAAATTATCACTGTCAAAATTATAATGGCTTAACCTCACATTTATAATACAGAAACAAAACAGAGTAGGCTCAATTTTAAACAATTACGTCTACTATTACGTATCGCTGCGTTGCCTAGGTAAGTAAATAACGCAACTAAGATGAAAGCCACACAAAAGACGCCACCGAAAAAATTACTAAATCTATTTTAAAATAACGTGCGTCTGACTTTAATTGTTGCTCCTGCGACGGATGCTAAAGCCTTTATCGAGCCACCAGCAACTCACTCGAAGATAGGGCCCTCCTATTATCTGCCTGTCTTGCAAGCCTTCTGCTGGCCCGCTAATGTGGTGCTCGTCGTCTGATCGCTGCTGACGGCTCCAATCTCAGATCTCGTGGCCACAGCTAGGACTCCGCTGCGATACACGATAGTTGCTGCCTACCCTGGGCCTCCGCTTCTTATTTATACCTTGAACTAAAAGACTATCAAAACCATATGCTCAACGCAATACCTTTTATCATTTGTAGAGCCGAAAGCAATGAATGCAAAACCTCTGCAGCTTATCGAGCAACACTGTACTAACGTAAAAATACTTCCTAGTTGTAAAGATTGGTATTTTTTATAACGTTTACTTTGATTTTGGTGGGAAACCACAACACACATACCAGTTTGGCTTCTACCCATCCCCCTTTCCCCCCTATTGTTTTAATGTACGGTTTCATTAAAGCTAACACTATTTTACAGTTTCAAATTCAAATTATTTTAAGGTTACTGCTATTTGTTTTAAATCCAAAATTATGACATTCATGGAATATTTTTAACATAACATTTGCGATGATTGAATTATATTAATTCCTATTATAATATTATGTTACCTTAAACTACGTTCTTTGCAATATAAATGCAAAAGACATATTGACATCGCTTACCGAAACATCTTGCAAACTCTATATAGATCTAGTATGAAAATGTAACTATTACTTTCACGTTAGTCTCAATGATACACATCCGGTTTACTGGTATATAATTCAGGTCAAGAAGAAGTAATACAATAAATAAAATATGTCATTTGTAAAAGGTTGGTGTGTTTTCCCAATTTTTCCAGTAGTAATATTTTTTAATGATATTATGACGGCAACGTTTTTGAGCTATATTTTTTTCTAAACTGCAACTTTTTAGAGATAACACCCATCTGTGTGCAAAACAACAATCCCATAAACAGCTATTTATTCAATAATTGTAAGTTAATAGAGGCGCCGTGACATCTACTTATACAGCAGTCTATTAACTTTAAAAGCAGGATGTTGTGGTCAAGGGCAAAGAAGTCGAGCAACTGGAAGAAACAAGTAATTATAATAACTTGTAAATGCTGTCTCGACTCTATTTAGTACACTTCATAAATCTAGTGTTTGCTGTATTTGACAAAATATATATAAGAAAATTCGGTTTTGTAAAAGCTGACAAATCTGAGAAACTGTAGCTTATTTTTGAATAAAGATTTAAACATGCAAATTACATGACACCTCTGAACATATTTATATACTTTAAATATGTAGGTAAGGGTAGACATTGTTATAGAACCTTATTTTTGCTAAAGGAGAGGCAAGGTGATAGTTGTTCTCTGAATGTCATTTTTTGGCAGTGGTCTATTATGATATGTGATAGTCTTCATTGATTTTAATCGTGCTTAGGTAATGTACTATGCAAGACAAAAAAACTGGGACAACTCTTGATAGGGATTTTAGCATAATTTGATTAGCTATGACGAGTCTTTGAACAATTACATTTATTATATTCATAGCAACGTCTAAACAATTTGACGGTTAGGTTAGAAATACCCAACAACTGTACATATTAAGGCAGTCACATTCACCACAGACCATACTTACTGTACCAGTTTTTTTTGTCTTGCATAGTAAATATTACCAATTGTTTTTTGCCATACCATATACCACTATAACAAAATCTGTAAAGAACTTTACACGGAATTTTCCTCGTAAGTAGAAGGTAAAACTAAAATTTTTCAAAATTTCAAATTAAAAAATTAATTGTTTAAGGTGTTTACTCTGTCTCTGTGGGCTTTAAAATATGAATATTTTCGTCAAAGTTGAACACCTGAGCTATATGTAAAATATCACTTCTATTTAACTAATAGTTCTTGAGTATCAGCGAAATAGACAGGAAATGGACAGAATTTTATTTTTTAAGGTGTGCATCCTATCTATATTTGACTGAAATTATATCTCGGTTTCGATCTAGGTAGATCCGCGTGTAAAATATCGTCTTTGTTCAATAAATAATTTTTGAGCTGCATCGCCAACAGACGCAATTAAGAAAACATGTTTTTTGTCATCTAAGAACGCTGAAACGTGAAGACTTGAAGAAATCCAGGGTAACTGGAGGAACATTCACATAAACAAAACATTTAAAAGGAAAATCTTAATTGTCGAATGGTAGAATGATTGGCAGACTACGACAGGAATTCTGTGTCAGAAACTCTGAAAAGGGGTTTACTCAGAACTTGCCTCGCAAGTGGACGTTGTCATACCAAACAATTCTAAAAAGGAAAGGAAACTAGAGGTAAAAATATCTTAACGTTCATAATAATACTGAAACATTAAAATGAAAGACTTGGTAATGCGAATTACATCCATTTTTAAATAAAAGACCATTATCGACGGTAGGATTCTAACTACATCGACTGCAGATGCGATTTCAAATCCGCCCGTTTGATGCACATGGCTATGCAGGACTTCTGGCATCTGTGCGATGCGCGGCTGTATTAAATAAACGTAGTTATTGTTGTCCCTTCTTGATTTCTTTACATCATTTATTACCTTGTATCCGTTGAGTTCCATTTTGCTCAAAGGTTAAGCCATGTGCAATTATTCCTTTTATCAATTTCTCAGCTAAAGCAAAAATAAAAAACAAAATTATTTTTTTATATTAATTTCATTTAAGTTATAGTTCTCTAGTTGATGCCAAAATAAGAAGACTGTTGGTGCTCCCTGTATAATTTCATCGTTTCTCGGTTTTGTGCTAGGAAGGCATATAATCTGTATGCAGAATTGAGACAATCCTGAAAACTGAAGATCTGAAGAAATCTCAGGTGATTTTTCACGGTTACGATACTTGCCTTGAATTAGTTGGTGTAAGAAACTGAATGGTAGATTAGCAATTACTGCAACTGATATTAGCATAACTATTTAGCTTTGTGTCAATGTGATTAAATTTATTACAGACTCGCTGTTATTTGTAGTTTAAATGCTAAGTCAGGTTTTTACATAATTTTACGTTCGTTTTATATCCTACTGCGTTTTTTTCACATTAGAGGGTGTAAATAAAGTGGTTTTAGATTATAATATATCTATGTGTTTATGACTATATGAAATGTGACGTACCATAATGATATACCGACTCTCAAAGTCGAACATAGGCAATTAACATTGTTCATTTATTTTGAAATGTTTTGCCATTATTTCTGTACTACATCAGAAACTATTGTTACTGTTGCTTTCATTATCTTTTCTGTAAGTTGTTTGTTTGTTAATGGACAAGGTCTAGGCGTGCAGAGTACCAGGTACCTTAGACACCGACTGCTTTGGTCATATGGTCGAATTCCTACCTAGAATTTTACCGAGACTAAGGAGTTCCAACCCTAGCAAGGGATCTTTTATATGCTACACACCGTAGTAACATGGAACCTACTTCCGAATAGTGGCATTCTGTAGAGGCTCATATCTGCATTTTTTTTATTTTTAAAAACCTCACTGGGACCGGGAATCGAACTCGCGACCTTAGATCAGTAGTCAGAATGCTTAACCACTGAGCTACCGACCCAGGCCTTGTAAGTTGGTGGTAACACACTAACCACTTGGAGAAGTTAGGTTACAAATCAATATTCGAATTAGATAATTTAACCACTGCTGGAAAAAGTCGAATAAATATTTCTGTAAGTTATACGGCACCCTTTAATACTACACAACTAAATAACACCATTGAGTCCCTTAATTTTTAATCTTATTGTAAACGAGGGTGTAGAATAGTAGTAGTAGTAGTAGTAGTAGTAGTAATTGTGGAGAGACCGAAGTCTAGCAAGTAGGCCACCATAGGCCCTTTTTGTCAACCCCATGCCATCCCTTCAACCACCTTTATTATCGTCCTCTTCGATGGGCTCTTCTCCCTGCTTAAACCTTCCTGATTTTCTAATGAAGATCAGAATTTCGGCCCAGGATAGGGAGTTCAACTCTTCCATTCGAAGCGTAGGTGCTACAAAGGTTCTATACCTCAGCCGCTGGTACGCTTCGCATTCTCCAAAGTAGTGAAAGGACGTTTCCTCGTCCCTCCCACATCTTGGGCAAATGGGATCTTCCTCTACTCATATCAGTGTTAGGTGTCTCTTTAGTTTACAGTGGCCTGTCAAGATCCCTATCAAAAGATTTGTGGTTCTTCGGCTCCTTCCCATTAGCCAGACCGATTTCTTTGAATCAAATCCTGCTATGTGGTACTTTGCCTGACGACAGCCCCTGCATCCTTTCCACTTTTCCTTGCTGGTCTTGTAGGCCCACCCGGTTAGGGCTGCTGAGACCTGCTCCCTTGTTATACCCAGGTTCCGGTCCAAAACAGGTTTCCCCGGCTCCGAGTTTGGCTAGTTCGTCCGCCTTCTCGTCGCCTTGGACCCCTGTGTGTCCCGGGACCCAGATGAGCTCGACGTCCTTTTCCCTTGCCAATTCGGCTAAAGCATCTCCACATTCCTGGACAAGAGCTGATCTTGTCCTGGCCGAATAGATTGCTTTTAGTGCGGCTTGGCTATCGGAGCAAATATAAATTTTTTGCTCTGAGGATATCCTGACCTCGTTCCTTGTTGCCACCGATAGGATGGCATAAACTTCTGCTTGGAATACAGTGGTGAATCTTCCTAAAGCATAGCTTTCTTGTACCCCTCGGCCTTCCATATAAATTCCTGCTCCAGAGGATTGCCTTTCCGCCACTCGAATAGTAACACCTTGGTGTGTACGGCATTAGAACCATTAGAACCTGCTACGCAGGTGACGCGTTGTTGATGGTAGGTAAGTGAAGAACGTAACTTACAAAGATTTAATATATCACCAAAGCGGACATATTAGTATCAAAATCAAAAACGATGGGTTTAGCAAGAGAATATAAAAGGTACAAATTGGAAATTTATGGAAAACCAATCCAGTAAGTGAAATTTATCTTATGAAACCATAAATGCAAACTAAATTATAGGAAGCTTGAAGAGCGATGTATGTGAAAACGGAAGCAAGTCAAGAGAAAGCAAGGTAAGAATATATGTAAAGTAATACTTAGACCCATAATGATATACGCTAAGGAAACTAATGCAGATACGCAAATCACTAAACGCAAACTAACAACAACAGAAATGAAAATACTAGGAAAATAGCACGATGGACAAACACAGAAGTTCTGAAATAGGAAGATGGTATTATAGAAAAACGAAACTAGGATTGAAGAACGCGTTGAAAGAAAATATAGGATAACAGAGTGACCACCTGCAAGACTACCTGGTTTTTCTGGTCAGAGGCATAATGAGGATAGACAAATAGACAGCTGTCTTAGGCATTATGAACAAGAAGAAGAATACTAAGTTTGTTACCATCCCAAGTAGTTGTTCACTATTTAGTTTACCTAATTATATTTCAATATTGCAAGTTACTAGAGTATATTTGAGGGCTCGCCAGCTACCTGCAAAGGAGACGGCGCGTGGTTCTTTAAATGATGTAATTTACGAATAACATCAGCGCCGACAAGTTTGTCAATTACAACAAATCATACTCAGATAGGTCAAAAAGATATAAGTATGTTTATTGGATTTATTAAACAAAATTGCATATAATAACCAGTACAGGAAGATTATAAATGGTCATCATACGTTCCCTACCCAAAAGGGGCACCCCAATTTAAGGTTATCGTAGCAGTAATCAGTACGCTACGTGTACACAAGGAATATAGAATCAATAGAAGTTGTCGCTCCATATTAGGCACTATTACAGTTTATTTTATAGAGATTGTGGTACGAAAATCATTAAACGGCATTTATAAAATTGCACTACTTATCTGAGAATGTTAAGCTTGTGCCTGAGGTGATGAACCATGGCTTCAAACGGGCTCGACAGCCAACGTCGTTTACGAAGACCTTCAGAGATGAATGATCGAAACGCAAACTACGCTCTCCTGGTGCTGTTTTGATTGCCGAAACCCCTAAAGCCTCGGGTGACGTTTGTAGTAGTATGCTCTAGCAAGTAATTGGAGTCGTTGGTAATTTTGTTCCACGAAATTAAGTTTTACCTCCTAAGTGATCTTAAAACCCTAGACAGAAGTCAGCTTATTGAAATTACGTTATTACAAATTGAATAGGAGACATTACACTCAACCTGTAAAATTACAGACAAATCAGCTAATACTTCAAGAAAATTCTGTGTTCTTAAATTTGTCCTAAGACGTGGATGAAAGTTTCAAAAATGTATCCAATTCTCTAGCCTACATACCAGCAAAACTTCCTCACATAATAATTTGCGAAATCTGAAGCTACGAGATAAAGTTGAAGCACAAATACATATAATCTTGCCGCAAAAAGAAAGCTACAAAATCATTGTTATCAAACAGCTATTTCGACAGCCTACAGATTCCATTCCAAACGATAATACTGCGTTTACACAACGACCTTGTTCCAATGAAGGAGCTTTCACACGGAATGTATTATACACCAAATAACCCTTAAGTTAATTACGCTTTTGACAAATAACAGGTTCCAGTCATGCATACCGTCTCGCATATTTTAGGTTGTTCCAAGAAAGCAAGAGTTGTGTGTAGTCAGTACCCATCAGACCATAAAGTAAAGAAAAAGGTCGGACATTTTAATTGCATCTTTTATACAAATTGATATTTATAGCAGTAGGTACCATGAAGCAGGTTTTTAGATCTAAATGTATGTTCTGGGCAAAACAAAGATTTTTAGAAGCAATAATAATCGCAGCCGAACAATTTTTTTTTTCTATAGCGATAGGTCTGAAAGAATTGTTTACAGACTACATATATTTAGATATAATAAATAAAGATAATATTACTTCAGGCAATTCAATAAACTGAAACGAAATACCTGCTTGTAGTCTTATTGCATATCGTTTAAATTCAGCTGCTGTTGTTTAAATAAGAATAATAAATTTACACTTTAACAGCACTTTCAGACACTTTGTGAAGGGAATAAAATCCTGCAGTACCTGTTGAAATTGACCTCAGTGTAGGCACTGCATTAAATAAAATTCTTTTGGTAAAACCGTATTTGATCTTTAGAAATTAATAGCTCGTAATTACCCTGATGTTAGCTACATACTCCTCCAGTTTATCTTAAATTATTAATTATTCCTATGCTGTGCTGGAACACTGAACATCTTATATCTCATATTTTCAATATACAACATTGATTTAAACAACTTGACTTGATTCAATTACCTCATGAAATCTTCCTTAACCATTCCTTTAAAAATATCAGTTGCCGCAGTTTATTTATAAGTTTTATGTACCATTAAGTTTGAAGACTGCCGCAGCAGATTAGGAGTTCAGTAACTTTTTCGAATGAAGCTATTGTGTTAACCATCCTTACGCGTTTGGCAAAACAGTCACGTCCCACTATCAGCATTTTTCGACACGCTTTATCATGTAGGATCATTAAATAATTCGCTCAAGCCAATTAGCATGGAGGATAATAATAGAAATTATCGTACTTCCGAATGTATAAACAGCACAAGGCTGCACATCATAAACGATTAGTTGCTGAATTGCATTTGGAAGGATAGTGCTAGCCCTGAAGATGGAAAAACTCATTTGGTTCCTTGCAGTAGCAGTGCTCACAGTATCAGCTCAAGGTGAGTATTTGCTGAAGATTTTTAAATTAAAGTCTTAGAAATAAAATAAGATGGTGGGATTATAATTTTAGAGAGCAGGAAAAGCTACATCGTGCTTGGAGAAAGTATAACCTTATACTGTCCTGTGCATGTCCAAGGTAGAGATTTCTCTATCAGATCGATAACATGGACAAAGGATGGAAAGCCGTTCTACCAGTACAACCCCATCATTTCCGACTATCCGATAACTTTTGACGTAGTTGGCGTCCAAATTGAGGTATAACTCCAAATCGAAAGTGGTCTTTTACTGTGGAGTTGTGTTACAGGATGATCCCTTTTACAATGGCACAGCTCTAACTATTGGTCCTGCAATACCACAAACAACGGGCCTTTACAGATGTAATGCGGAACTGAATCACCCCTATATGCATGGATTTAAAATGTCAGTAAATGTCGATACTGAACTAACGCATCCGTACACCCATATTTATAACAATAACTATTAGAATTAATATAAACTAGACCAGCTCAAAAATTACGATGTGCAGCTTTCTTAGTAAAATGTTTCTGTCAATTTGTAGGAGCTTCGAATTAGTTTTAAATAGATGAGAAACTGACGTAGCACTATTCAACCTTGTAACTTTACTAAGCATAATCATCCATCACTTACTTAACGGGGAATATGTATTGTTGCTAAGTAAGTGTTAAAGTTGCTATTACTTATTATACCCACTCTCTAATAAAAAGCCGTAATATGTAGTTTTAGTAATTAATTATCAAAGGTGGTACCGTTTTATGTTGCAATTAAAATGAGTTAGTGCCTTTGATCAGCATTTTCCGGAAGCGCCGACTCGTTCTTGTAAAGTGGCTACATGAAAGGAAACTATGCTACTTAAAATCGTCAACAAAGAAGTTATTCTGCAAAAGATTCCCAAGGCTATCTATAGCTAACCCATGGATGAATCGCCTGAAATTTGTACCATCAATCATCGGCACATACAAAAGGTCACGGTCGTGTCACCAGTAAGTGCAAATCTCTTGTTTGTTTACGCTGCCGGCCTCATATCAATTTTTAAAGACCTGAAATAACTCGCTGCTGTCGACCGAAGTCAAGTAATTATGGCTATCTCGAATTTATTTGATGCACAACTGTTGCATGAAAAGACTCGATAAATAATATAATTGCATTGCGAATGACCCAACCGAATGCTAATCATGCATTATGTTTTTATTTGCAACTTCCTTAATACAAGGTGCTTTCATTCACTGGTTCTACTCAGAAACTCTTGGTATTAAGACTGTTAAGGTTTCTTTCTTCATCATAACAGACATAAAAAATTTAAGGCATACAAAATACTAGGTAATATGATTCCTGCTGAATAACAATCAAAAGTTACCGGCTAAACCATTAAATAGTTACTGTTCAGTTTGTATCCTGATACCTGTGTTTCATCTACTGCTAGTCTCAACTAGCAACAAGTACCCGTAACTGAGACTGAAACAAACTGAGACAAATAAGTAACTGCTACATAACCGCCACTAAAACTGTGACTTTGGTGTATAAATAACTTTATTTAACAAATCCACAGTTGTTGCCACGTAGTTTTTACCACTAGCGGTTATTTTGTAGCTGTATGTGACTTGCAGGTAGCTTTCACGGCATTGGAAACGCTGCGTTACCTTTACGATGACTTTAAAGTTTTAAAAACTTTAAAGTGGCTAGCAATGGTAGCGGCGACTGTACAACGTTTAACGAACAGATTTAGTCCCTTCCACACATAAGGCAATCAAGACCATCCCAGTAATTTGATTTCTGAATCTACTCTTTAAACGTAGTATAAAATGTGGTACTTAAATGCGGCTTCAAAGACACAACTTCTTTGAAGTGGTATTGGCAGTTGTCGCGAAGTTCACCTTCGCTTGCCCTTTAAAATTATGTTAGTGTTAATAATATTTCCGCCAACTGTAGAACGGATCGTCACTGTGCACGGTTACTATAATGTGTGTTTTACCTCTTAAATTCACCATAAAGTAAGCTTAATGAGAGTTCTCAATATTGATAAAATTTTATCCTATGCATTGTTGTACGGTGTGCTTGCTTTTTACAGTGCTGCTCTTAACAATATGCCGTTTGTTTATAAAGACAAGGTTGATCGATTAGATGAAACAATTTATTGACATTCTACAACCGTTTTCAGAAAACTGAATCCTTTAACGGTAAATAAGTTTAACATCACTGTAAAACAACCCTGCTGGGACTTTAAAGTGGCACTACGGTCTCTTTCGGTAGTTTCAAGTAAACATAACTTGAAAGTAACATATCTGCAACTCTTTTCACACTATCGTCAAGTAACAATTACTTTTAAGTTCTATTTACTAGTTAAAATTACTTTAAAGTAATTTGTTTCAAAATACGCCATTTTTATGAGCTAAACTTACTACGGCATGATAAAAAACATGAACCTTCACGTCACAATGGCTTTGAAAAATTAATTTATCATCGTTTCTGCACCATATATAATAAATTAATACATAATAATTATATTACAGTTTCAAAAAAACAAGGAAACCAAGTTTTCAGTTGTAGGATTTTATAATTTCGTGTGAGGTTAAACATTTTGAAGACAATATTTTAATTAAAAATGCAATTCTGAATGGGGTGTGATCTAATTTGGGCGTATTATCATTATTTTTGACAGTAAACTTGTATTCGTTTTAATTTTGTCGCTCAGGCCATCGAAAAGAGAACATGTTTCGTCCTGTAATATTATTTTCCGCCAATCGTACTAGAACTGACACATTATTGACAAAATTTGGTTGAGCAAAGTCAAACATTGCATTGCATCAGCCGTTGCTAGGTAATTTACAATAAAACTGTACATGAATAATATTCCCGGCCTAGACAGGGAATATTCGAGTACTATTTCCTAATTTTTTTAATTACTCGTATCGATCGGCGGAAACATAGTATGTGTATCTTGGACAAAAAGCAACATTCCCAGACTCCTGTGTTGTTGGGCTCGGCATTCGCCTCGCTCAACAATATTCACAGTCGTCAGGGAATGTTACACTGTTCGTCCTAGGTACACAATGTAACAAAACAGTTGCAACACAAATTCAGCAACCCTAATCTGAGAGAGTAATAAAATTTAGTAAAAATTGCGGCTACCAAGCTACAAGTTCTACGTCGCCTGAACCAAAAATTATTCCCCATGTTGGTTGCGTACACGTAATACGTAAGTTCACGTCAAGTTCTAGCGACTAGTGACAAAACACTTTATAAAGTTTCTGAAATGGTCGCCGGTACCTTCCAGCGACTAACCGTGCGAGGTGGGGGTCTGTTAATAATAACCAATACCATCTCTGAATCGAATCGATCCAAGCGTACTGAGAACTGGAACAAGCTATATTTGAAAACTACTGATTTGGGGCAAAAAACCTACAGTAATTTTCGACAGTGTTCATGTTACAATGTATCGCCAAAAGCCATATGATTCTTATACATACATAGCAAGCGTTGGCAGCATCAAATTTGCCACTTTTCGCATCCTGAATGCAATTTTTCTTATGATTGCAGGTGGTAACCATCTTCTTGCCATTTGCCTTTCTATGATGTCCTCTCACTGTTTCTTTGTCGTCCTCGTCTTTATTTTCTTTGCAGGCTCTCTTGACCCCATTTATTCGAAGCAAGTGGCAATAGTGTTTTTCGTTTATTAAGTCTATGATCGTGTGTTGTCCTGTGACCCTTCATCTTATTTTGTCAGTTCACAGTCATTCATCATTTGTTTTATATATGTTCCTTTTTTCGTTCTGTGCGTCAAAATTATGATTCACAAGATTGGATGTAGTGCCTCAATCATATTTTGCTCTATTTTCTCTTTTAATTAATCTCTTATTATCCTTCCCATGTCTGCTAATGGTAACTCCATGGTACTTGCATTGGTTCACATTTTTAATCGTTACGTTTTCTGATACCTTGTCTTTTTTTCTCTAACTATAAACATCTATTGCATCCTATTCGAGTTGCCTTCTCATCTCCACTCATTATATTCTTCTATTACTTTGTTTAATATATATGCCACTTTCTATTCTCTTCGACAAGAATTATATAAATAATCGGCCGAGAATGGCATATATCGAGGAGGTCGTTTTCCAACCAGACTCACTTAGAGCTACTTTTTCTTATCCAGTGCTCCAGAGCAGCATTCAAATAGATTTTCAATAAAGTGAAAGCGAAGCCATATTAGTCCAGTCATTGAAGGTAAAAATATGCTATTACCTCAGAATTCTTTGAACCTTGACCGATTGACGTGAAATTTGGTGAGTGGTTAGGGGATGGCTCAAGGAGCAAAAGTGACAGCGCCGATGTGCGCTTTTACCCTGAGACTGGATGCCACCCCTTCTCGGGGGTGGAAATGTGTTCACTCAAAATAACCCCGAAAATGGATAGAAGGACAAATTCTAAGTAAAAAATGTTCTATATAGTTTTTTTAATAGATCGATATTTTTCGAGCTATTCGCGATTGAAAACTTAGATTTTTTGTGATAAAAATGCATGTTTTTAGACGGTTTTTCCCGAATAAGTCGAAAACTTGAAGTTTAGAAAACAGCAAAGAGATTGGCGTTTTATGAATGCTCTAGGTCCAAAATAAAAGAAGTTATGGCTCGTTGAAGAAGATTTTTTTTTGCAACAACTTGGTTCGAAGTAATCAACGTTAATTAACGAAAAACCGATGCATTTTTCGGGAAAAACGTATAGAACATTTTTGGTAGTGATTGAAAAGACCTTTAAAATGAGCGGTGTTAAAAGTCGATTGCATTATAACTAAGCGAGTTACGATGCAAAAACGGTGGGCCACTCGAATTATTAAAAAAAAATGAGCGCTGAAACCCCATCCATTCCACCAGAATTGATATTAACCATTATCCCTTTACAAATTACTTTATTTTAGTATTACTCATGTAATCCAAAAGTTTTTCGACATGCTCAGACTATGCATATTCAAAAAGTAAAGGGTTGAAGGGCTCGGGAGGGGTGGTCCGCGCACTATAATACAAATTTCTAACATTTATATCTCCTTTATTTTTTTACTACAGAAAAAAAAAAACTTTTGGATTACATAAGTAATACTGAGATAAAGTAATTTGTAAAAGGATAACCGTCAATATCAATTCTGGTGGAATGGCTGGGGTTTTATCGCTAATTTTTTTTCAAAAATTCGAGTGGCCCACCGTTTTTGCATCGTAACTCGCTTAGTTATAATGCAATCGACTTTTAACACCGCTCATTTTAAAGGTCTTTTCAATCACTACAAAAAATGTTCTATACGTTTTTCCCGAAAAATGCATCGATTTTTCGTTAATTAACGTTGATTACTTCGAACCAAGTTGTTGCAAAAAAATCTTCTTCGACGAGCCATAACTTCTTTTATTTTGGACCTAGAGCATTCATAAAAAGCCAATCTCTTTGCTGTTTTCTAAACTTTATTTTTGGTTATTACAACTTATTTGATATAACGCGAAATTTTCGACTTATTCGCGAAAAACCGTCCAAAAACATGCATTTTTATCACGAAAAATCTAAGTTTTCAATCGCAAATAGCTCGAAAAATATAGATCTATCGAAAAAACTATATAGAACATTTTTTACTTAGAATTTGTCCCTCTATCCATTTCCGGGGTTATGTGAGTGAACACATTTCCACACCCGAGAAGAGGTGGCATCCACTCTCAGGGTAAAAGCGGACATCGTCGGTATGTCACTTTTGCTCCTTGAGCCATCCCCTAACCACTTACCAAATTTCACGTCAATCGGTCAAGGTTGAAAGAATTCGGAGCGGAAAACCTTCAACCACTGGACTATATCGTTGTTTTAATTTTTTGGTTGGGGTGAAGGGTACTGAGATTGAATTACCACACTTACCAGTAGCGTAGTTTTCTGTGTATAAATCTCTTGTGGTCATTATGTTATTTACTAATTCCTCCTTCTTCATTAACAACTGATACTTTCTGGAGGGGTACTGACTCGTAGCTCTTATGTAGGTCTATACAGTACACACGGAATTTCCTCACTCGCATAGTAGTATCGTCCATACCAGTTGTGTCAATATAAAAATATCCACACATGATCCTTCTCTTGGAAAACCACTTTTTTCTTCTATTTCTTGTACTTCCTCTTCAATTATAGGGTCATCCTGTACAGTACTCCTACCGATGATATCCTAATTTCTCGAAAATGTTCGCATTCGTTTCTAATTCCTTTTTTCATAAATGGGGCTATGTGTGACACCGATCAATCAGTTGGAATGTTGCCCCCAGTACTTATTAACTATGTCGCATATAATATTTCTAATGCTTTCGTTGTCGCATGTTTGCTCGACGCGATAAGCAGCTCTAGTGTAATCGTTTGAATTTCTTCTTCTTACCCTATTTATTATTTTTGTAGGGGTTCTATTACTAGTAGATGGCCGTATTAGTCCCTGTATGGCTTTATCTTTATTGGATTGATTCTCCGTCTATAGTTGGTGTGTCCTATAATTGTTCAGTTGAGCACATTTGCTACTACATTGATTGTGTTTTGCCTTCTTTGTTTCTTTACAATTCATCTGCATCGATTGTATTGTTTGTGATCCTTCGTACCCTTTGTTGCCAACCACATATGTTATAACTTTTCTTCTGTTAGTTCTTGTAGTTTATCTATTCACCACAAGTTTTTTCTTTGTTCGCCTATCACGTGTTCTTAGGGATTGGGATTCTACTTCGTGCATTTTCTTTTTAATGAGTCATACATCTTTCCCGCTGTTTCGATTAGTTTTTCCTCTAATTTGTGCACTGGTTGCAGTTTATATATGTATGAAGCTTTTATAGATTATTATATTCAGCACTTTCAGTTCTTACTTCCTCTTCGGCTGTTGTAATTTGTTTGATGTAAGTAGTAAGTAAGTTTATTTCATCATAAAAAAAGATGTTTGTATACATAATATCTTCCTTCCATTTGTGGTTTCACTAATAGGTGATCGAATTCGCATTCCGCTCCTAGTAATACTTTCACATCGCTGGTTGTTGTATTCTGTTTTACCGCAACATACATAATTAATTTATAAATTTGTTACCTTCAGTTTTATCCGAAAGTGATTTAAAAATATACTTTCAGTCGTTTTTCCTCGGCTTCTTAACAATTAACATGATGCGATTTTCTCTTTCATCTAGACTTGATTGAAAAACTAAATTTTCTTAATTTTTTCTCTTATTTATCTTTCATTTGCTTTAGCTGTATGTCTTGTGGTTAGTGTTCGTCTTATTTTTATAGCGGTGTCAAAATATGTGTTGTAGCTATTTAGTTTAATTCAAACGCTAATTGATAATTATCGACAATTAATAAAACAGCATATTCTATTTTATCATTTCTTCTTCTAATCTAAGAAGAAAAATGAGAGAAATTGGAAACGGGTTTTTATTGTATTATACAGGAATCCATAACTTCGATTGAGCTTAAAAGTGAATAAAAGGTTACATGAAAAATCTCATAAATGAAGATCTAATAACAGAAACAATAAAAGTAGCTGGCACTAGCAATAGAAGATTAAAACTAGCATATTATTATATTGACAAACTTTAAAATGTGTTTGGATTTTTTACAGATCTACGAAAATGTAAATTCGTAAGGAACGGCGGTAGGTCGTTAGGATCATTATAAATACAAGGTATATATTCGATTTTTACATTTTTTAAATACAATTACGGCCATGTGTAAAGTTCTCTTGCTATGGTCCTAGTTGCCTCCCGCAATCTGTATACGAAACCAAGGTCGATAAACTCTGGTGGAGTTAGGTAATCTCTAAAAATTTAATTAAAAAAAATATGGGCTTTTTCGTTGTTTCATAGTTATTTAGTTACCTAACACAATATGACTGCTGTTTTCTTATCCTTAAATTTACGAATGCAAACAGCAGCAATAACTTCATTAAAAAGGGTTATTTAAGATTTAAAACATTTATTTGAACACAGGTTAGAGTGACATATAGATAATAAATACATCATAATAAATAAACATCTCGTATATTTTGCTGGGGGCACCTTCGGGTGGTCATATACAATGTGTTGATTCAGATTTGAAACATAGGCTTTTAACGTGCAAAATTAAACGATTGAAATTATTGAGAGCAAAATAGAGCATAAATAATTTGTTCGCCTTTAAAAACTGTATCTAATTCGTAATTTTACATTTTTAAATATTGCCAGAAATTTTCTTCAAAATAAGAAAAACTATTTAATATTGGATAGCAATCTTTAATTTCGCATTTAAATCCCTATGTCTCAAATCTGAATCAACACTGTATACACTTTAGAAAAATTAACATCACTTTCTAGTTTAATAATTATTATTATTTTTAAATTATTTGTTTAGATGCTAAAGGCTCTTAAAAATAGAGAAAAAATATTTATTTTTGTTAAAATTTGCCATTTTTAGTTTTTACCAACGAAGGTAAGGGCGTGCAATCTATAACGTACAAATATAGATTACTTTGAAATTTACTATGTTATAATTAATTAAATTAAAGAATGCAGGAGTAGTAAAAGTTACTCTAATACATTTTCTCAATTTTAATATTGATGTTGTTACGTTTTACGTTCTCGGGCTATTTTAAATTATACGCCGCTGCTGTTTTAAGCATTTATTTACAACGATTTATCTTAATCTATTTACACAGCACAAGAGATATTAAGGCGGAACACACATTATTTATAAACTAACAGGACTATTTCTAACAACAGATATACTTTATTTATTTACACGCGATTTCAACATTAATGATTTATATGGCTATATTTATTTGTTATACACGCGTTATTTACCTCGCTAGATTTATGTACACACGGGCTTATTTATATTTCAGCTTCTTCCAAGCTGGAGTCAGCACTCGAACTTCCACTTCGACTTCAACTGGCCTCTTATTTCCTTTTCGCGTATTTATATACGCACCGGGTGAGTCATTCCGGAAATGTCGAGACCTCGGGCGATCCTTCCAGCAACGCTGACCTGTTCGTGCGCTTGAGTTGCCAAGGTCGTTTCTCGAAGCCTTGGGAGCTGTGAGTCATCCGTACGCACGTGAACCGGCTCAAGGTCGTGACACTGCCCCCGCCTGTCATTCTCGAATGATCGAGACGCTGAGTCATGTGTTTACAATGGCCTGATCCCAAGGTCGTTACAATATTTTCCGGGTTTTTTGACATTCTTTACACGGTACGTTAGAATAACTTAAAACGCAATAAAAACAAATGTTATAAATGTAAGTTTTAAAATAGTTAGCTACTTAGCTCGCAGATACTTGTTTCATACGAATATGTTTATTTTTTCTTGGCCGTGACAAACTATATTTACCTTTCGCTATTGTGAATTGGTTCCGACGAATAAAAGAAAATCTTAATAACGCGCTGATAACACAACTCCGATAATCACAAACGAAAGCAAATATGGAAATTCAAACAATTCAAAATACGTAATTATTTTTAAGAAAAATATGTGAGCGAAAAGCATAATAAAGCTATCTATATTTGGCAACAAACGTAAGGACGTATTGGGCCAACTGGGTTATAAATAGTAGGTCCGTCACAGGTAGTAGATTAACAGAGAAGGTACTTGGGGAAATAATCCGTTTTCAACATTGCAATACAACACCATGTGGTGTATCTACAGTTGCCTAAACATTTATTTTTTAAAGCGCAAAAGAAAACTTCACCTTTTTCGCTATAGAAATCTATGAGCTCTCCTATGCCGCCTTAAATGCATTTTAAAATATTTTGAACATTTTGCTTCAGTTTTCTATAACTATTCAATATGTAAAGTATTTTATCGTTTGGTAATGTGGTACTTTACACTATAGCAACCATTACAGCATAGCAACGACGATTCGTTTTGCGTTTGGCAATACTGAAATGTAGTGTTGGTGGCACTGTAAGTCTATGTCAAATTCGAGTTAGCAGGTTAGGTTTTGCTTCGGTCTGTATTAAATCCGAAACAAAACCAAATCTACTAACCTCGAATTTGACATAGACCTAAAGTATCACCAACAATACAGTTCAGTACTGCCAAATGCATAACATCAACTGGAGCTGCTTATTGTGCTTTAGGACATAAAAAAGAGTTCTGTTTTCACATTTAATGTCACGTTTATATAAAAATCTAATATTTCAGATTTCTACATGAAATGTGTTAGCATTAGAAAAGTAGTTTTAATGAACTCGTTTGGATATTATGTACTCGCTAACGCTCCTACTTAAACTAACCATACCTGTTGAGTAAAACTTCACTTTTCTAAACTTGTTGCGTAATATACCCAGTATTTAATTAAAATATATATTCATAGATAACTAATAATGCTGATGAAACGGGTTTTTAGATGGTGTTCTATGCCGTATACATATAATGCATTTGCATGGGAAATTAGGAAATTACTATCAACAAGCCCAGGGATTAATTTAGGGAATATTTCTATTCAGCCATGAACGAGCAGAGATTCATAATGATATTACGCAGCTTTTGTGGTTAGCTTACATTATAAATAGCCTATATATCTTTAATCTGAATAGATACCTATGCGACTACATGTCACGGTGACATGTTCGATGGCTGCAAATATTTTCATTATGATGAATTGTTTAAAATTAGGTTGTGCTGCTGTCAAAAATAACACCTTTTTGATCTTTATTATTTTTAATGGAAACCTCTAGCGAAAACTTCTAGGAGATGTATGTCAGGTGCCAAGAGAGTTTTATTGTTGCAAAATTTGTAGGTCCAAAATGTGTTGTCAAAAGCCCTGATTTAAAACTCCAAAAATATTTCCACCCTTTTCCCTCTAGTAATTAATTTCAAACTCCAGAATATTTGGTTTACTGAGTGTTTCGGGATGCGAGAACCATAGATCACGTGTGAATTTGAAATGATATTTGACCTGTCCCGAATGACAGAGAGTAATGATAGCCCTGAGCGCGCTCAAACTCCGGTACAATTTCCTGCTAATTCAATGTCTTTCAATCCGAAGATATGGCGTGATTGATTACTGGCGACCCCGCCTCCGTTGTAATTCGCGTCCAAGCTCACACTTCTCTAATTGGAAAATTATTTAAATATTGGCTCCGTTGCCTCGGGTTTTTGTAATTTGGCCCGTGATGAAATTCGGTTGCAATGAGCTTTTCATATGTACAACTGGGCGTTAATTATACCTTGCACAGCCACGTAATCACACGTACCGTATGATCATCATAACGAGTTTAAAATGGTATCGATGTTTGTAGTAGAGATTAAGAGATGTGTTTGTAGAGTGTAGGGCAACAAAGTTAGACTCACTATAGTTAATTGTGAAATATCACGATTTAGTGCGATAATTACTTGAAAAAGGGCATTTTATTCAATTCCACCCAAATTGGAACTTTGCTGATTATTCGTTTAGCCTTTCTGTACTGATTAGAATAACATTGGTGAACATGCATCTGTCCTAGATAAACCGTTTCCACCTTTTGCGCCCACGTATCTAAAACATGCACACATTCAAATAATTTATCTGACCTCAACCTTTACCGTACAAAAAATCTGAGAAAGTCTTCCAAATTACCAAAATTACTTTGATGGATAAACCACTGATCGTTATATATTTACAAGTTTAAATAACTAGAAATAGGAGCAGGAGTTGTTCAAACAAAATTCCTGACGTTCAATTTGGACCGGCAGCTTTATAATTTGTAGGAACACAAGCTGGATCTGACATCAAAATCTTGTAAATCTATCACGCATCTTCCCGAGCTCCTTAACAATTTTAATTTCTGTTGGTAGAGTACACGCTTGATGCACGACCACTGTTTTTGTAGCATCTAAAATAGCGGTTTAATTAAATCCTGGAAAGCTAACGTCTTAATATTCTTGACATTCCTGCGAGCAGCATCCGAGACGCACCATGAATGATTATCTTTTTATTTCGCTGATTTAACAAAATTTAATCGTTTTCGTGATAAAATCATAAAAATTGCTCTGGACAGAATTCGATTTCCAGAAATGCTTACGTCATACATAATGCAAAGCATGAAAGGAGCGAGGGTGCCGGTATAAATGCATGAGAGTGGCCAAATATTGCTATATATAGGGTCATCAGAGCGGCATAGCATCCCTGTATTTATTAAAATTGTTCTACGAACAGCATTGTCGATAAACGTTATTTTTACATTAGTTGTTATTATTAATTAAAAAATAATACAGCTATTACTTTTATTCGCTGTCTCTTTTTTTAAATTTTATTATAGCTTTTGTGCATTTTCTTCGTCAGCTGTTATTTATAAACTTATTGATGCTGACTCAAAATCTTCTTATAATGCTTCGATCAATTAGATTTTTCATCATCATTTAATGAGGCGTACTGTAATAAACAACTTCCATCGTACCCAATATAACAAACAAAGGATTATCTATAAATACCACCTGAAGAACAAGGCCTAAGCGCTGTGGCCAGACGTCAGCACAGATATGTCGAATTGGCCAATGATTGAATTTCAAGTCTTGAGATAAGCCGCTCGATAAATTTAATCATTGGCCAATTCGACCTACCTGTGTTAAGGTCACGCACGAGACCTGCGGCCTTGTCCTTCATCTGGTATTGACTTTATGCATTTGATGGGACGTCATGACTGCTCAGTTTTGACTATGTTTTTGTAGCATCTAAAATAGCGGTTTAATTAAATCCCGTAACAGCAATAAAGGTGACTCAGAATTAAAGGCTCTGGTTATGGGCCAGAATATGTGGGTTCGATCACTGCCAAATCCAACAGCTACAAAAATCTTGTGTCGACTTTACTGCGAGTCTCCAATATGGCTTTGGCAACCATGGAGTGTTCATGACTAAACCTCCTTAAGGAAGACCGGTCGAAGGCCTTGCATTGGGGCTGTAACAATAAAGCTAAAAAAGAAAATGACGAAACTATCAGTGGCATAACTTCAGATTTCGGGCCCCCCCCGCGAAAATTTGCTTTGAATCCCTTATAGGTCTTTAATAAAATCAAGTGGCAAAAACATCAATAATAATAATAATACATATAATCAATAGTAATAAGATTCGGCACTACAAAACAATGTCTTAACTAATATAGTTAAAAAATATAAACGAGATTTTAAGCAATGTGGGTACGCCTTGCCTTAATGTTAGCAAAAGCGGTAATAACCTCTTGCAATTCCATTTTATCAGCTATCTCCGATTCAATGGACAATAAAAAAAGGTTTTCCAATCTTTCCTGATGAATACTGTTTCTGACATAATTTTTAATAATTTTTAATATAGAGAAGCTTCTTTAAGTTGAAGCGATCAGAACAGCTAAAGTTAAAAATAATAACAGTGCTGTCCCAATTTCAGGAAAAATTGATGATAAATTCCGATTATCAACTATTAAATACTTGGAAAATTGTTTCACGCTTTTAAACTCATTTAGTTTATGTAGATTATAAGAATCTTTTGCACAGAAACAAATGTCTATAGGAAATGAAGAGAAAATATATTTTTTATAAAATGTTTGAAAAGCTATTGCTTTGGAAAATAGATCTATCTCGGTCATTTCGCACAAAGTCTTTGGATTTAAAAAACTAAAAAGGTTTGCCGTTTGAAACATAGATTTATATCTCTGACTTAACTGAGTTATTGTGATATCTAAAGCTCTTTAAAAAATTTTGACTTTAAAATACTCATTAGAATCACGCAACAGGCGAGGGAAATAATATACTCTAGCAGTAGAAATGAAAATACTGAAATGAAATACAATTAGAATTAGCGATGTGCAGTGACCAGGAACAGAAAAGTGTAAACGATATTACGTATTATGCAGACAATAACAACCCAACTTTTAGATATGGTGTTTTTATGCTTGTTCTTCTTTTTTTATAAGTCATAGGTACGATCTGTTCTACTTCGGGTTTTAAGTCTGTTCTTGAGAGTCCAGCTAGCTTTCCACTGTTTTGGAGGTCTGTCCCTTGGACTTGTCTTAGCCAGTCGGTCATTCTCCATTTGCTGTAAACGTTTCTTCTATTTCTTTCTTCTCTTTCTTCTCCATTTTGCTTTGCCTTCCACACCATATTCTTCTCGGATCATCTCTGATCAACCTTCTGCCAGTATTTTCGTAGTATTTTCATTTCCTTGGTTTTTAATATCGGTTTTATTTTCCGAGTATCTGGACTTGTTTCTATACTGTATGAAAGAATTGGTCTGACGAAGGTTTTCTAGATTTTAGTTTTACTGTTGGTTTTCATGGCCTTATTCATATTCAGCCACATTGGGTTTTTAAGTGCGCCAGTTATTGCTGCGCCCTATTAACCTGCTTTTTGACTTCCATCGCTTTAACTTATTATTAGAACCCCCAGGTAAGGGAAAGACATTACCTGTTGAATTATTTTATTGTGCATGCTGGTTATCTTGCGATCTTTGCGGCGTTTGCTTAAATTGGTTTGCATTATTGTAGAGCAGAAAGTTAACAATAAATCAGTAGTAAGTTTAATCTGTACTCTTTCCGAATTATAACGATACTATTCGATTCAACTAAAGGTAAAATAAGCTTAATATCAAATAAGAAAGTTGATAAAGTCGAAACATTTTATGAACAACTAAAATTTGTCTTTAAATCTATCACAAAGCGAAGCATAACCATAGTAATGAGAGGTTTTAATGCCAAAGTGGGCAAAGCCAAAACTGGGGGATGTACAGGATATATTGTTTATGTTTTGGAACAGAAAAAAGAGGAAGGAAAAGGACTGCTGGGAATTTTTTCAAAACGAAGAATCTATGATCATGCTTTTTTTCTGGGCATTCCGCCACACTACAAAATGAAGTACCCAGAAAGATAGCATGATTATTGAAACGACACAAAGAAGTTTCAGAAATTATCTCGAAGAACCTGTGGACAACAAACATGAAACTGTCAAAAATCAGATAGGTTAGGTCAGGGGTCGGCAAACTTTTTTTGGAAAGGGCCAGAACGTAAAATGTGTAGACTCGGCGGGCCAGTTAGCAAACTCGAAGACATTTACATTGGCAATTCTACTCATAGAGCAACAAAAAAAACTAGCTTCAATTTTTTTTATTAGGAAGTGATGTTTTTACATAATATTTACGTATACAGAGCGATTTTTTAAAATCCCAATTGCAGCAGGCCCTGGATAGCCTGAATCAGTTGGCAGTACTGAAGTGTATTGTCAGTGTATGTCAAATTCGAGATTTGTAGGTCAAGTTTTGCGTCAGTGTGTGTCAAATGACAAACAAAACCTAACCTACTAACCTCAAATTTGACATAGATTGGCAATGCACTTCAGTACTGCCAACTGATTTAGACTATCCAGGGCCTGCTGCAATTGGGTTTTTAAAAAATGCTCTTTAGAACTGGTTACATTTTGTACTAATGCGATGAATGTAATTGTTTTTTTCTGACAAAATAGTTGGGTGGGTCCCGGGTGGTGTAGCTTGAACAAGCGTCCACGTACGATCAGTAGAGTTAAGCAACGCTCGTTTTGGTCAGAACTTGGATGGGAGTTTCACGGCTGCTTCTCTCGGCGCCTCGTGGTACGGCTGCCACGGAAATAGTTGGTTCCGGATGTCATAATAACATCTTGACAGTCGTTAGTGGGGTTGGAAGTCCCCATAAAATGTACAGCGATGCCTATAATTGGCCTAATGGCTGTTGGCTGAGTACGAAAATAAATAAATAAATCATACTGGAGTTCGAAATTAGTACATTCTATAATTAAAGTTGTTTGCAAGTGGTCATCTGTGTATAATGATCTGTATTGCGATTTTACATACTTCATTTTCGAAAATATCCTTTCACATTGGTAATGTAAGTACTCCCAAATACAGATATAAATCGCCGAGCATATGATTTTAATTGACCGTATTTGTCTTCCCAAAGATATGTACAGCTAGATCCATTTCTTTAAACATCATTTTTAGCATATCACCATTTTGCTGTTCAATCACTTCCAATTGAAGGTCTAACGAAAGCTCATCAATTGTACAGCCAAATAGATTTTGAAATATGGAAATGTCTTCTGCGCTTCCATCAACATCCGAAAAACACTGTTGCAACTGTAGTTTAAGTTCAGAAAATATATCCGCGGCGAATTTTTTTGGGGATTTCACTAATATCTGAAATTTTTTACAGGATGAAAAATGGTCAAACTTAGTTAATGTGATTTATGTTTCAAACAATGCAAATTCTTGGCGATGTAACTACTATAGAATACATGTAACATATGAGCAGTGTTTTTCCATTTAATTTTAAGTTAAATTCGTTAAGATATCCCATGATGTCTGCAGCAAAGGCTAATTATCGATAGTCATTCATTGTTAGCTAATAGTGGTTGTGGGCAGTTTTTATCATTTAGAAAAATGTCTATTACTTCTCTTAGTTCAAGTCTCAATTAAACTTTTCCATTGCTGAGCCATCGAACTGCTGTATAGTAGGGCAAGTCATGATTTTCGGTTTCAATCTCCAATAAAGCATCACGAAACTGACGATGGTTAAGTCCACGAGAGCGGATAAAGTTAACCGCTGACAGAACTGGTTCAATAACAAATGACAGATTAAGGTGTTTCCCACGACGAGCCTGCTAGTGAATAATACAACAAATTACCAGAGGTTTTGAACATTTACCTTCTTCACAAGCCTTAAAAATTTGTCCAACTAATCCTTTCTTCGTGCCACACATATTTTTATCACCATCAGTTCTGACACATTTTAACTGATTCCATTGCAAATTGTCCTGTGTTAGCGTTTTCTCGACTTCCTTGAATATATCTTCGCCTGTTGTTCCATGCAGACTATTCACATAAGCTAATTCTTCAGTAACCCCAAACTCAATATTGACCTCTCGAATAAACAGCAGCAATTGGGCAGTATCAGTAATGTCTGTCGACTCATCAAGAGTCAACGAAAATCAAGTTACCCCCCACCTCTCAAAACAAAGAGAGGGGGTAAATGTCAAAAACATGTTTAAATATGTCCCCCCATCTCTCTATCACCCCACCAAAATTTCATCAAAATATTTGAAAGCGTTTTCAAGATATCGCCTTGTAACACTTTAAAAACCTCACCTAGTAGTTATTTTCATTTGCGCCACGTGCCGTCATTATTCTCAGTTCGACTATCGACTGCTTGTTATTCTATTTCATGTGGTCACAATATTGTGTGTCAAAAAACGTGCTTACGTTGCTACCACTCAGTTCATTTATATATGTCAGTGGTTACAGGGCGTAATTTGATTTATTTTTAATTTTTTTATGTAAAAACAGTATTAACCCGTGAGCCGGATTAAAAACAGACGGCGGGCCGGATATGGCCCGCGGGCCGTAGTTTGCCGACCGCTGGGTTAGGTGATAATTAGAAGTAGGTTTAAAAATGCTATTACTTTCACGAAATCATATCCCACAATTGATATTGAGTCAGATCACAGGTTTGTAGTGGTAGTATTAAAATGAACTCTATTAGAATTTAAAACGCAGATATAACATACAAATAGTAGAGTAAACGCCAATGGCAACTAATTTTAGAGGCAAACCCCAGACTACTGCTGTAACCGACTTCAAATCGTACCAAAAAAATATGCAAGCTACATGAACGAATTGGAGGGGAAGCCGGCGTGCAGTTACTAAGTGGCATTGAAATTACCAGGAGGCACCAAAGAGACATTTGATATAACTAATAAGCCCATTAATTTACGAGAATTTAACCTCACTACCGTTTTCGTGGCCAAATTCGCTACGTCGCGTCGCGTCGTGAAACAAATTTCAAAAGGTTTGTTCCATAAATTACTTGCAATGGCCATATATAAAACTAAAGTTAATATGAATAGGTTTATATTAATAAAGGTGATTCTGGCACAGATATTAGTTACAAGCAATCGCAAAAAGTACTGACCAACGTTACACACGAAAGCTATAAATATTGTGCAAATCAGTTAAAGGGGCTCAAAAGCATCAGTGATAAGTTGCGCAAAATCGCAGCGAACAAAGGTTACTCAAGCGATTCCACTGTTCTGACACATAACAAAGTTTAGCATATAAATCGATAACAGGTCTGTGAGTACTAGGCGATCAGGTTAAGTTAGTGATCAGTTACAAGTTTACAGTGACTCCAGAGACCAAACATAACAGGAGATAATAATAATAATACACTAGATTATACGTAGAAACTAATAACTGGCGAAACTCGGATGCGATTTAAAGCTAGCCAGTGAATTAAAGCTTACCGGAGAGAGAACAATGTACAAGTTTGTTTTTACCTAGGACAACATAGATTCGTGTTTCATACTCTCAGAAGTGATGGCATGCGGCAACGAAAAAAACAGCAACAATTGGCAACCAACAGCTACCAGGAAAAGTAGTAGAATATACAGCTTGGCTTCGGCAAAGGCTTTCGGAGGACAACTACACATCTACAAAGTGCTTATTTAAAGCGTCCTGCTATAAATGAGAAACAGCAATAAGAGCTTCCGCTTAACAATTAGGAATTCAGCAATAGCTACGCAAAACGGCCGCAAAATAACAGCACAGACTCGCAGCTCAAATTTTAACGACTTTAAGGTCGGATATAAAATACATGAAACTCGAGCGGCTAATTATAATGTTGAACAGGATAGAATAAATGCACGCGTACGTAACATAGTTACGCCTAACGACACATTAATAAACTGCCCAGGTAGCCAAACTAAATTGATTCGACGACCTCGAAACAATAAGGTACCAAGGCGTTAGAGCAGGGTTATTAAAAATGGCATTAAAAGGACGAATATAAAAGAACCAGGAGAAGAAAGTGCATACACCAACGCGAAAGAAAAGGTTAACCACAATCTCAAAAATATCTTAACAGTGTTAGAAAAACACCGAAACCGTCGATGGGAGATGGGTAAATATATAAAATCAAAACGACAAATAATATGTGTACTACTGATTACGACCTCATACTAAACATAGAAAATCGAGTCGCACAAATATCTAGGGCAAAGATCACAAAAACTAGTGATCAAACTAAATAAATTGCAATAAGAATAGAAATCGCTAGATAACCATCCACAAAACTGGAAAGTTTTATTTGTTTCCGAGATATCAACTTAAAATCTTCGAAAGCGAATGCTGAGGTGCCACGTTTTCCTCACTTCTCCACTTTGTTAGTGGCGTAGGGGCTTGGAACTTGCTACAGAGAAGCATCAATACCCTCCAGGCTTTTGAAATGTGATAGGAGAATGTGGATAATAGCATAGACAGACACGGTTGTAAGTATAGAAGTATTGCAAAAAATGGGAACATATTATAAGATCCTCAAAACACTTTAAAAAATAAGCATTCGCAGCATACTATGACTATAAGGAGCAAAATCTTTATTGCTGCGGTGTGCAAAGCAAGAAAAGATAAAAAGATAGAAAAACGCATTTCTCTAGAAGATAACTATTAAAGATAATGGTATAGAGAACGTACGTTGGAAGCTACCTTTGGAAGCGGATTATCGTCTATGGTTTTAACCTCTCTCGTATGAAAGACAAAGGATGTATTATAATCGTGAAATATGTACTTGCAAGACTTCTTCACAGCATCACGTTTTAAGGTTTTTAGATAACGGAAAACAGGTTTTCTCAATTTCGTCTATCTGTCTGTCTATCCGTCTGTCTGCCTGTGGATGATATAGCTAAAAAAATACTAGTTTCGAGGTCTGCCTGGCTTGAAACCGAATATACTGCGGTTAAATATATACAGGGTAAACACATTAATAAAATAACATTTTATCTATTTTGCTTTAGCTCAGGAATAGACAACACTAACTTCTTGCACATAGTTAAAACAATTAATTGATGAAAATGGAACCTAAACATACTCGTATAGTGTGAATGCGGTAGAGTAAGCCCGTTGTTTATATGGTAACCATAAGTATCTCGCGGTAGCCGTGCGACGCAAACCTGTGTGAACGTCTGATTCTCGCCTCAACCCTTATGTCTGACTAAATATAGAAATCGGACAGCCCTCGGGTAACCATAAGTATCTCGCGGTAGCCGTGCGACGCAAACCTGTGTGAACGTCTGATTCTCGCCTCAACCCTTATGTCTGACTAAATATAGAAATCGGACAGCCCTCGAGTTCGAATCTCATCGGTTGCATTTTTTTATTTACAAATTGATCTAATAGGTATTACTAAGCGGCTCCTTTCACTGTTTCAGTATAATTGTTAAGATATTTGTATCGATTTTGTACATAATTATGAAAACTCTTGTTTTCCTTGACATTTGCCGAATTTGAAGGTTTAAAACTTCCACTTGTGGCAAAGGGTCAAAATTTCCACTTGTGGCGAAGTTTCAAGTAAAGCCCTTTTGCTATTTTTGACGCCACAACGATGATTTAATTTTAATAAATATTTTGTTGCAATTCAAAAAGTATTAGCATGGATAAGTGTACGAATTGACGATATTTAATATCTACCGTTTAATGGAGATTTATCATTTATTGATGTATCGATTTACTGGCGATTTATATGTGTCTTCCCTTTTTACCTTTACATTTCGTTTACGTTGACGTTTCGTTTACGTTGACGTTTTGTATTGAGTTCGTCTTAATTACTCACTTAACTGGTTTTTAGATATCATAAATTCAATATTTTATTTCGATACTGCCCTCTTATTATATTTGCCGTCATTTATTGGAAATAATTATCATTTTAATTACGCCGCGTTTATGTCGTTTTTTTCTATAACATGTTATAGCTTATCAAAGAGTGCACGTCTAACACATATATTTTTGAGATATCTTCCTTTAATGTAAGTTGCGATTACAAGATCACCTCCCAACTTAGATTCGCGAGTGGTTGAATAATAACGTTGGTGTCCTTTTTTAGTTTTAGTAGTTTTAGGGTTGCCCCCCCCCCCCCCCCGCCGAAGTAGGTCAGCCGGCCCGTTAAACGTTGCGTTGCAAGATCATCATTAGTTTTTTTTATGCTTTCGCTTATTAGAGCGTAGTGGTCACAATTTTTATAAACTTTGATATTGACCGTTGGTGAGTTTAGTAAACAAATTATATGTATATTGTCAAGATTCTCATGGAGAACAGCTCTTCAACCATTGTAGATCATGCTTTTCAATATAATTTATCAGATCATCATTCCATTTTATATTTGTTCCTCACTTCGTTCTCGAGACAACAATTTCGCCTATAGTAACTTGTATTATATATTTTGAATACAAACAGCAGATCAACATTTAGAAAAGGAACAAGAACAGAGCGACATAAAAAAAGTAACACGATGACGAAACGATACAGATGAAATTAAAACCGTAGATTACGATATATATTATAATACAGGCGCTGCAGGAAATAAACAAAGTCAGAGAAGAACTAAGTAAGCATCACCAAGAAATAAGAACACTAAAAGAAAAAATAAATTATTTTAAATTTTCTTAGCCAATAATAATTAAATCCTAGTTGCATTATTTATTATTAAACCTAGAACGCATACGTAGCGTAATATGAAACATCATCTATTTAACTTGTAACGTTTCGGCCAGCGCGAACGCGATTTTGGGAATTATAAATTAATTCGCGCTTTTCCCCATGGCGTATTCCACGTTAGATACCGGAGCACCGCGCCGATAGCGATAAGCAACGTCATAGCGAAGAGACGCAGGGACACCTCCGCCCACCTAAAGCAAGAATCTCCGCTCCAACGACCCAGGACATAAAAGGAGACATAAAAGCTATGGCAAGACAGAATTTTCCTAATCCTCTCTCCTAGCCTAGCCTCACTCAGGAGTGTCTCTGGACTTTTCGAGGAGGCTCCTACCAGTTATCCCAGCACCAGGTTACTAGGAGGGTCATCCGAGACTCAGTAGCATTTCCTAACACCTGATTACTAGGAGGGTCATCCTAGACTCATCCGTAATCTTTCCCAGCGCCTGGTTACTAAGGGAGTCATCTCGGACTCCTCCGTGACGATTCCCAACACCTAGTTATTAGGAGAACTAAACCGAACTCGCCGACGACGATTCCCAACTCCTAGCTATTAGGAGAACTTAACCGAACTCACTGACAACGATTCCCAGTACCTGGTTACCCGGAAGTTTAAGCCGAGCTCGCCGGCGACGGTTCCGTCTGTGAACTAAATTTCCCCGCACCAGGACAACGATGCTGACATAATTAAGACAGTTAATTGCGTTCGGAGCGACTTGGCACCATCGGAGTCGAAAACTTGCACTAGGAGGCCCAGCCTAGAAAGCCAGAGGCACAGGTAAAACCAGCTAAACTCGCCGTCCGCCAACAATACACCTGCAGGCCGCGATAAACACGAGTGGCACCAGGTATACATGTATTTTAACTTGATATTTCCCGCACTTTTAACACTTTAAAGACAGAATTCATTGTTTACGTGCCGCCATTAAGCAGTCTTCGCTAACTGCCATCTTATCTGTACAGGCCCGACGAACTGCCTACGGGACATCGGCGCTACTTCATGTATAGGCTGTTCCAAAAGACACTGCCACGGCCGGATTCCGCGCAAGCGAGACGCTTCGTTAAAAGAGTTTTATTAATTTTACAAGCATTGTTACATATTTATTTCTGTGTTTGATCAAATACATTTAATTGAATGTATTTAGTGAAACATATTATACACTGATAAAAAATATTTTATATTCTTTCCTGGGTATTTAAGCTTGAGTTTATTATTGGTACTTTGGCGTTTTGAGCTACCCAGGAAGCCAGTATCAGTCTAGTAATTGTAGCAAACAGGTTAAACAAGTATATTGAATTACAATAGCCCGTCTGGCTACAAACTATCTAGTTTTTAGTGATTTGCTGTTATCTTATCATATTCATATTTTCAGTACCTCTTCAGAAGATTATTGTTGATATATCCCTTTCATTTTTAATTTTCAAAAATTGTTACAAGCTTTATAATCAGTTTTTTAGTTACTTGGTGTCGCATATGACGCCATCTATGCAATCACGTAACAAGTTTTTTCGGTAGGTGTTGGTCGGGAACAACTTGCTATCTGTCAATTTACGTACATAATTTTCATAGTAACGTAATGCGAAGTGGAATTTGTTAAAGTAGCTATCACTACTGTCTTTATAGGATTGCCAGTTAGCTATTATACTTGAGCCGCCGAACAGATAAACCAAAATAACATATTACAAAGGTCACTCAATAATATTTTAACTAGAATTACTAAAAGGAACAGAGATGGCGACCCTTATAATTAGAACTAATTTCAATTGACACTAAATAACTTTTTGAGGTTATGATGCAAATATCGAGAGATAAAAAAAAATCCTCTGCGGGCTGTGGAAATTCAAGCGTATGAATAATATGTTGGTGGCACTGTAAGTCTATGTCAAATTCGAGGTTAGCAGGTTAGATTTTGCGTCAGTCTGTGATAAAACTGACGCAAAACCTAACCTGATAACCTGCAGTGCAATTTATGTGCTGAACAGAGACTACCGAATGATTTTTTAAAAATTCCATTGCAGCAGGCCCTGGATAGCTTGAATCAGTTGGCAATACTGAAATGTATTGGTGACACTGTAAGTCTATGTCAAATTCAAGGTTAGCTGGTTAGGTTTTGTATCAGCTGTGACACAGACAGTGTCACCAGTAATACACTTCAGTATTGCCAACTGATTCAGGCTATCCAGGGCCTGCTGCTATTGAGTTTTTGAAAAATCACACTGTAGTTATTTGTCAAAACTGTTTAACGTAGATATTAGTACCTAATCAGTTCCTTAGATTTAATAATTAATTTATTTATACTCATAAATAAATATTTTAACAACTTTATCTTCCGATTTACGCTTTAAAATGCATCTATGCAGTCAAAATTAATTTCCAGATATTAAAAAAAGCGTATAGTAAATTTAAAGTGCCCCATTAAACGAAAAACGGTGTGGTGTCGTATACGACACCACATATGCTTTAATGTAACTTCCTTAGATCTATGCGTTCCAGGGTTAAGAACAGCATTAATTAACGGTGCAAGTACGTACAAGATTAGGTCAGGAATTAATTTTCTATTTTTCGGCAATAAGTAAATACTACTGTAATTGCTAATGATGGTAATTTATTGCTATTAATTAATTTTCTAAAAAACTGAATCCGGAAACATAATTAACATTTTCAAGTTTTAAGTATGTTGTATGTTCTAACAATATCACTAGCACGTTTCATGTTCTAATTTGTTTCGGTTTTCAGTTTACGGTACAGACTAACTAGAGAACTGTACTGTACTTCTAAGATTCTATTTAAACATTTTCATCAAAAAGGAACTATACGTGATTTATTACCGTACACCCCAGTTTGTCGATTTGCTATATCAAGGTGTAAATGCAAGGCAACCAAGATGCGAGATACGTGTGTCGTTTGTTTTATTGCAGGCTGAGTCGCAGTAAACTGTCCCGGGCGGCTGGGCACGACTTTCTTGATCCCTTTGACCCTGAAGATCCTTCGCAAGATTTACACAAGGAAAATTTTATATTGAATATCCCGCGGAATACACCTTTCTTTTTCGATGGCCTCGCCGCCAAGTCTTTACCGTTCTGCTAAAAATAGTTTATCGAAAGTGCAATTTAAACGCGCTTTTAATTTACGAAACGCTTACGATAAGGGAAAATAGCGAAGGAGGTGTTTCCGTTGGTGTTTGTGAATCTGTCTAGAATCGCAAGAGACTTGCAGAGTAACAACCAAGACGTATGGAATAGCGCCTTAAACCGCGTGTCAATTGACACGTCACAATACAATCATAGTAATTCGCTGTTCGTTTATTTTATTGTGTTGGTCGTAGTTGGGCAGCGGAATTGAGCATTTCAAAGTGTGACCTCGCATTTTTACGGCTATGTTACTGCTAACAATTCGGAGGTTGCACAATTTTATATCGCCAGCGTAATCCCGCTAATAGGTACTTATTCTGTTCTGCAGCATTTCGCAAACCTATTCCACGGTAGATCGAAGAGAAATATATGGGAAGATGCAGTTTTCACAATGTTCAGAAAAAAAACGAAAACGGGCGTAAAATAGTCCAGTAGCAAAACAATCAAAAGAGAGATTACATGTCAACGTGTCGGTACTAATAGTCGTACTAACGGAAGTGACCACACAATATTGAAATAAACTTGAATAAACTGCCGAGAATGAAGCAATATGGATAAAACAATTACATGCAAAAACTAGAAATAAAGTAACAAAGAGGAAACAAATAATAATAGATTTGTAATAATTAATCTCCCAGACAAGACTAACGGCGTATAGAAAGCATTAATGCTTAAAAGTATCTACAACAACGTAAGCCACCTCCATAAAATACAAGGCGCTGTAAAAAGTGTATAAATAAACAAAACATTAAGGAAATACATGAGACAAGATAAATAGAGATAACTAAAATAAATAATGATCAAAATGAGGAAAACAATAAAATTAACAATAAAAAGGTTGAAAACACTAAGTAGAGAATATGTAAGTACACTTATAGATAAAACCAGTCATGAAGTAAATATTAGAGGTAAAATACAATAGTCTGCAGAAGAATTTTATAAGGGACAAATAGTAATTTACGATACAAGTGCTTAAAGCTACTCCTTAGTCACGAGTGGGGTAGAGTTACAACGCGAGTGAGCGAGCGTTTTAACCCTCGCGAGTGACTAAAGATGCTTTACGCATGTGTATCGTACAATATTTTATCTACGACAGAATCTAGAAAACACGGTAAATATAAAAAAAAATTAATGTAAATTAAGTTTACCAGCAACCGATCGTACTTTGGCGTGTTTAAAAAATGTTAAAACACGTTACTACTGACGACGTAAACTAATGAAAACATGTTATTAAACAGTCGTTTTACAAACTTAAAACTGCCAACTAAAAGGCAATTTTACACACTGTCGTAGATAAAATAAAATAAAACAATATCCCCAACATCGCAACAACCCCTCATGTATTAATGGTATTAATGCAAGAGGATGAAAAATCTACTAGAAATATATAGATATAACAGTAGGTATTAGTCTTAAATAAACTTCATTAAGATAGAAAGATCACGGCTGAGACAGAGGAAACAGTACGAAACGATACCTGAAAATGTATCTACTAGAATTTTAGGCCATAAGATTAAGCGATGGAGGTGATTCTAATAGAATGCCGCTCCTAATAAACTCTAGTACATCAAATGTCTAGAAGAAAGAATTGTGCTGGCACACCATCATGCACAAGATTTTCTGATGATTTTAACTGTAAAATACCAGTATATACTGTGTGAGTTCTTTCCAAAACAGTTAGTAATAATAGTTTTAATTAATTCGTGCGTTAGCTCTGTACTATAACTGCGCCTATATGTTTAGTAGTTGGCATGAGCCATTTAGTTAATCCAACTAATTAACCAAAATCGCGGAGACGCCGAGCAGGTCAGAGCTGTGTGCTCATCTAAAAAATGCAAATTGCGGGACAAGCTATACACTTTATATTACTTTCACGATGTTGTTTTATGTAGCTTAAGTACTTTTAATTCTTTTTCTAAGATTGTTGATTTACATCTATAGTTTTTCTTCTACTAAATTCTGCTGACATCGAGATATGTCATGAATATTTTACATTTATCAACAATTTTGAATATACTGCAAAGGCTCCACGTTGCGGCGCCTATAAATATGCAATGACCTACACGTCTGTTTTGTTTGTTATTATTTTGGTGCAAAATTTATAAGTTAAAATAGGGCAAATCACCACACAATTCTCAGGATGATTTTTATACAGTGCTCACTTTGCTTCTCAGTAATGTAAGGCTAGTTAAAATGAAATGTGTTAGCTGACGTTCAAAATAAAATAGTTGAATGCCCCTTTCTTACTATTTTATTGAACTGCAATATTATTTAAGCTAGCTCTCGACAAACACAAAACTGCTTATCTCAGGTTGGGTTCAGAATTTCACTATATTAACAAATTAGTAGTTCATTTTAGATTATTCGTCTTTGAGTAGCTCATATACGCGTTTCTGGTAGATAAAATTTACAATTTGTCAGATGACACAAAAACTTTACCAGGGTAACAGCGTATAGTTGAATGTTTAAAAAAGATCGTGAAGTTAACAAGGAATCGTCAGGTAATTTGATTCAATTATCGCTTGGCAACAAAACATCCACTTCATTGTTACAGGAATAACGTAGATAGGACGCTATGCATTTACTTGTTTCTGCTGCTTGGAAATCCGCTAATTTCACAAAATTTAATGACGCTATGCAATTTTTAGATTATTACGGCATAGCTGGACTCTTGTATATGCGATAGGCCCCTTCAGGAAGGTTCAATATCGTTTTTCTATAAGTTTCTCGAACTCTGACACTCGATTTATAGCTAATTCCTACCTCGTAAAGATTTCAACTTTGCTCGGAGATGGTCGCAGATGACGCTGCTGGAGTTTCTCTGCTGGAAACGCTCCCCTGGCTGCAAATTTGACTCAGGATGCTCCTGCAAACCCCACTTATGTGATGCAGTGCAGATCTCTGGCTTCCAATGCTTAATTGTACCGAAATCGGAATTCTAACATTTCAATTGCCGGCTGCCGATCTTCAATCGCAGATGAGATTTAAAAATGTTTAATTTTATCGTTTTATCTATTTATTTGCAAAAATATTAATTTTAAGATATGTTACCGCGATTTAGTTTTGATAGCAAAATACACAAATGGAGTAAAGTTTTGTAACGTTTCGCTCGTAATTAGGCGCTACCAAACGTAATTTAAAATTAACAGCGCTTAATATCCGCAACAATGGACGTTACAACAATAAAAATTTCCAATGCGCTCGAACTGGCAGAATCAACGCAAGCCACTCGATCGACGCGGTTGGTACGAAGAATCGGTCACGGCGCACTCCTTCCTCAATGTGCGAGCAGTCCCGAGAGCCGATCGCGGCGTTTAAAACCAAATTCGTTCAGCGTACTCAAGGAGATCGTTACCAGAAACTAGTCCGGCCTCCAGCAGTTTTCTGCGGCTGTCGCCGCGACACCAGGATCCGGCCGGAAGAATCCAAGCTAATAACTCGATTCCGCCAGGTATCTGGCTACATTCTAATAAACGTATTTCTGGAATAATCGGACTGCGTTTGTTCGAATTCCCTTGTAAGCCGGAATCTGCAAGTTCGTTCCGTACAGCTCTGGGTTAATCGAACTGGACGGCTCGTACTGTTTGATATTTTGCAAGGTTTGTTTCGACCGTTTGCATGCGAATTAATCTTATATTTGGGCTATCGAAATAATTTTGATTCGCAGTGTGTACGATCCTAACAGGCCCACGAAACTAATAATTTACAATTGACATTCGGTTGGAATTTCGGCGATTGTCGATTGAGGTTATTTCATGGCAACAAAAAAGCTAGCCTACAAATATAACACCTATGAATGTTGAAATGGAAATAATTCAAATCCTGCAAAGTATTAAAACGTCTGTCAGGGTACAGTTAAATTTGCATGTACATCCGAGTAAGTTAGAGTAAACTTCGTTTGCGTTATAGATTTGCAAATTACAAAACCAACTGCATGTTTGATGTGGAGATAGTCAAGCGTTGCAAAAATCGACACTTACCCCGTAGTAAAATATTTGGTCACGACGTGCAGACGACGTTCGCACGCGCCGAAGTGTTGATAACGTCAGATGGAATTTGACCTGTGGCCAAGGGCCAAGTGCACATACATGCTATCGCAAGGACGTGCATGTGTATAGGTGTTCACTTAAATTAAACAACTCATAGCTTTAATCAAGTCACTTTATAATTGAAATAAATTAGAATCTCCCTTTTGTTTACACCGACACTAGTTGATATTTTTAAGTTTTATTTTGGTGTTACAGTTTTGCCAACTTTACCCCGCAGGCGGTATTCTACACACCAAACGATCACTGTGAAGTTTGCTGGCATACATCGATGTACGAGAGATGGCCTACCGACCCAGGATACCAGCCGCAGGATCAAAATTTGGATACAATATAACTTGTAGTTTATTTAACAAACAAATTTACTTTATTTTTATATGTGTAATTAATAGGGAATAAATGTATCTATTATTAAGTCTTGTTTCTTTAAATCAGTCAAAGTGTAAGCAATCAGGACCATGACCCAATAAGCAGCTACCATTCAAAAGGGCACAATTAATAATGCTACAGGGTTACTTTTCCAAATTAAATATAAACCAGAAATCATTGTAAAGCCCCAGCTAGCATTACAGTTTGATTGCATAAATCTTAACTTAACATTGTCTTAAATTTAAAAAAAATCCTTTGCTTATAACTATCATTGTTCCTTCTGTTGCGCACACAAATGTTTTAAAATCACTGCTCTGCTTTTTCACTTTGCAATTTTCTATTATCCTTTATTCCGATCTTATTTACCTTTCAGATGGCTTGCCATTCACTGACCTGTACTTTTATTAATAATTACGCTAATTTCGTCTGCACATAACAAACCTTTTGTGTCAATTAATTTTGTCTGGCCTGGCGTTAAATATGCACAAACCTGTTTTATTTAATTATATTTCTTTATTCGAACTCTCTGAAATATGCTTTGCTTATGCGTGCCTTTATCCGTTTAATTACTACTTCTCGCATCTCATTACCAATGCATTTAATACTTTTATTATTGTTTAAATTGCAATTCCATAAAATATCTGCTTTATTGATTTAGTTAAATATCTTGAACTGCAAACAGAGCCAAGTTGTACACTTAAAACCATCTCTATACATCTTATGCATTATTGGTAAATTAATATGTTTCTCTTTCATTCTACCTATCAATTCTCTGCATCCTCTCCCATTCAACTTTTGCCTTTATTACAATTTCATCTATATATTGCAGTACGCATATCTTTATACAAACTTCTCATTCCTTTTTTTACGTTCTAGCACAATGCGTCATACTCCATATTTTGCCACATTATAAAAGTAGTTCTGCCTTCCTACGTACTATATTAACTATTATTAATTTTTTATAGTAACATCGTTCACTATTCATTAGGTTTTTAGGGTTCTCTCAAAGTGCATTACTAGTTTTAAAGACCAATGCCGCCATTCCTTTATTAAATACAGCGATAGTTGAATACTGAACTCATTAATCAAATTTTGTCAGATTTTAAGGATACCACCAGTGGTGTACCACAGGGAAGTATCCTACTTTGTTTTCTGTGTACACCTTAGATCTACCAAAAGTAATCAGACACTGTATAATTTACATGTATGCAGACGACCTGCAAATATATATATCTGCTAAATTGGCAAATATTTCTGAAGATTTGAAAAATCTGTCTATTTGGTTTAAACAGAAAGGTTTATGCTTAAATGCTAATAAATCACATGCACTATGTATAGGTTCTGATAGATTAACAGCAGAATTTGCAACGAACAATTATAATATTGTAGTGGACGGCGCAATAATCAAGTGGAGCGATCATGCAAAAATTTTAGGCATCACGATAGATAACCAATTAGCTTTTGATCTTCACGTAAAACACCTTCATCAAGTGGTTTTCTTGAAGTTACGTAGTCTATATACGTTCAAATATGAGCTGAATGATAAACTAAATTAATGTTAGTTAAGTCGTTAATCTATCCCCACCTGGATTACTGTAGCTCAGTCTACTTTCCTATGTTGACTGATTATAACAAAGATAAGCTACAAAGAGCACAAAATGCATGCATTCGATATATTTGTAATGTTCAGTACGGACAGCATATAACTCCTTCTCTGAAATCACTTTGCGAAGTCAATGTAAAACAGCGTAATACCTACCTGTACAGCATGTTTTTATACAAATTGTTATTAAACCATACCACAACATCATTCGTCTAAGTTTGAAGGATGTTTTTCGTATATGGCACCTACACTGCTGGACCTCTTGTATAATTTTCTTGACGAGAGTTATTACTGTTTTAAAAACAAATTAAGAACACTAATTTTAAAAGGATGAGAAATTATACTACTCGTATGTACTCTCTACATTGTCTTTACTATATGTATATTTTTTCCTTGTTACATGTTTTTTTTTACAATATTATTTATAGTTAAGTATTATGCTTTGCACCACATGTAATATAATTTAATATTGGGGGAGTGGAAGACTGGCTATGCCAAACTCCTACCATTTGTCTACCATTATGTGTATGCAATAAACTGATTTATTATTATTATTATTATTATCTTTTTATTACTCAATGTTTTTTGTATTTCTACGGTTATTCCGTTGTTAATATTATAGCTATCTATTTCTTGTATTGACACATAGTGTTTTTATTATAGGATTTATTTGTGCGACGACTTGTTATGTTTTATTTTTTTTAGAATTAAGGGGTTAGATTTTGCTAATTTAAAGTACTGTTGGTACCACTCAAAACTAGAACAGCCTCTAAATCTATTAGCTATGGATATTCAGTATTTTAGTTGATTAAATTACATTAACTGTCGCATGACAGGTTAGAATATTCACATGTCATATCAATAAATGTGCAATTTGCTGAATAATTACACCGCTATTGAAACTGAACTTACTTTAATCATGTTTGACAGTGACATTTTGAAATAGCTTGCAAGTTCTTCACATCTCAGGTACCAATTGAAAAGCTAGATTCACACAGCTAAAAAACGTTGTCTTAGTTTTTTTTGTAGCAATAGTTACTTTGGTTGGAGGGACACTATAGGGTAGGTGTCCGCGATGCCTCTTGAATTTATGCAAGCGTTTGATTTGCTTAGTTCCGTGGATTACTTCTTGCACTCATTCAGGATGCACTTTGGAACACAAATTGTACAATTATATGACCAGGAGATGAAAGTTTTGTTTGGTATAAGATGTGACTAAAGTAGCCAGACCTAACTACCCCTTAGACAATTGTAGCCTGTGTCTGGTCATAAATGAATACACCTCAGAGTTTAGAGGTATATGCAAAATATTAATAAGTAGAAGTCCTTATATATAATTGCATGTGTGTCGTGTTTTGCTTTGATCTCATAACCTACTATTGGCATAGGCACACAAACCCGACGTTTGTATAACAATAACCTGCTGATAAACGATGTGTGTGCAATCGGACCTATTAATAGTATTATTATTCAGCTGTCTACAAAACAATTGCTTATAGTATGACAACGTGACCCAGTAAATCGACACTAAAGCTGAGTCTTTTATACAGTTTAATTAGCACATGTTGCGAATTAGTTCTATATTCTAATTATGTGTCCGCGTTATGTCACTTAATTGTTTTATCTCATAGGCAACCACAAGTTTGAACAGGTAGGTTACTTTTTCTTGTAGTATAAACGGCTAGCCACACTCTCATAGGGTTTGATTCGTAAGGTTTTTGAAAATAGTTATTTTCTTATGGGATGAATGCTTCTATTCTATTGCATAATTTGGTCTTGCGATTGCGGTTGGAGATAAGGGTGGTTGTTTTCTGTTTTCTAGTCAGCAGCGCGGTACCTACAAAGACATGACTTGGTGCTTAAGATTAATACGTAATTTTTGTAGTGGAAATTATTCTGAGCTCCCTTGTGTTTATATTCTGTTGGTGGGCTTTGACAATTATTGCGAATTTGGATTGCCTACGCCTTTGCTTCAATTTGAGAATATGAAAAGCCTTTAGCATGAAGTTTTAGTAACTCTCAATTTACAATTGTTCTTTTTCAAACTGCTAGTTGGGGAGCTATTTCATGTAAATATTTTGGAAGATTAGTTTTTATGTTTTTGTATCTCGAAAGTCTCATCTATCCTATTGGCTCATGACGGCTCAGGTATAGAAGCATTTCGTCACTCTTTGACGTTGTTTGACGTGTTACTGGATTTATTTTCCGCCTTCAAGTTACCTTTAAGTTATCTTCTTTTTAACTTAATCTATCCAAGTTAACTTCAAGTGATTCCACCAATTACTTTCAATAATTCTTCAAGTAAGTCTTCACGTAACATTCGATTAGTTTTAATTAATTTTTCATGGGTTCTTAATTATCTGCGAATGGTGACATCATCGTAACCCTACTGAAATATTGGTGAAGCTGTTTTTAGCAACCCGTGCCTGCTCAAGTACACTTATTTCTCTGGGGGAGGGGGGGGATATCTGTAATTACATTGTAGCGCACGGATGATCTATTCCGCTGGACTACAACCCGTTCGACTGAATCATAGGAGAAAAAGCCTTTGGTCCTTATTGTAACCGTGACTAGCATCTGGTACATCTGTTTATACTGCCTGTCCATTTGTTAACAACACACCGTCATTTGTTGTTAGCAACATTTTAGTGACTTTTTTTAAATTTGGTTTATTTGGTAATAATAGCTGTCCATGACAGCGTTGAACTCATTTACCTTTATGTTGTAAAATAATACACGGTTTCATATAACAGTAAATTAACTCGTCTACGTAACCGCGGGGGTTACTAAAAAATGTTGTATAGCTCATTTTTACTTCCTTTTACTATAAAGGAAGTATTCGATTCACCCCAAAAATTCGAAATTAAGTTTTCAAGGGTTCTTTACGTTTTACAGTCCCCTGATCCCAAAAAACATATTTTTATTCATTGGTCTGTCTGTGTGTC